>CAUYSK010077592.1:0-28467 GCA_963575035.1 Avahi laniger | reverse complement strand
TGCTTACCTTGCTCTTCCTGTCTTTACCATGAGTCAGGAAGGTCGAAATCATCCAAAAGGGCAGTGGACACAAAAGAACACAAAACATTCTACAATAAAGACATCTGCACCCGAATGTTTACGGCAGCACAATTCACTATTGCAAGAATGTGGAAAAACCCAAGTGCCCGTCAATCCATAAATGGATTACTAAAATTTGGTATATGTTTACAATGGAATAATATTAATCATAAGAAACGACAGTGATCTAGCACCTCTAATACTTTCCTGGATTAAACTTAAGCCCATTATCCAAAGTGAGGCACCACAAGAGCAGAAGAACGGGATCCATTTGTACTCGCCATCAAATTGGTACTAACTGATGAACACTAGGGTGATCACATGGCAGAAATACTCTCTAGGGATTAGGGGGATGGAGGGTCAAATCTACAACTAAAGGACACAGGGAGCACTAAAGGGAGGGAAGGGCATGCCTTTAACCCGCATTTGGGTGAGGCAAAGACATAAAGTGTAACTATAGTGTTTGTACCCTCACAAAACCCTGGAATAATAAATAAATAAATAAATAATTTAAAAAAAAAAAGGGCAGGGGACATAGAACACAAGCATAATTGTAAACTAAATGTTTTGAAGGAAAGGAACAATTTTATGAGAGTGTAAAGCAAATGGACCTGACCTAGAATGATGTGTGGAAATGCTTCTCATAAGAAGTTCAGTTGAGATCTGAAATCTGAGCAAGAGTTTACTGGGGTGGGGAGCATATTCTTGATAGAATGAGTAGTTGTGCAAAAGTATAGGGAGATCAAATACGATGCATTTGAAAAACTGAAAGGCCAGCATGGCTACAGTGCAGAGACATAAAATTCAAAAATTGTTGATGTGGAAATCTTAATCTATGGGTAAGGATGAGATTCTCTAGAGATCAAATATAGGGTAAGGTGCTCTCCATTTACTCTAGGCATAGTATAGGCTCATTCTGCAAGGGAGGATTAGAAGGGTCAGCCAAAGAGAGGATGAAAAGCAGAAAAGGGAGTTACAGAGGCCAAAGTTAAAAAAAAAAAAAACGGTTTTAGGAATTAGGGAATGATAAACAGTGTCAAGTGTTGCATTGTAAGATAAGATGAAAAGTAGAACGTATCTGCTGGATTTTAGGATAATGAAGTCATTGATGACCTCAAAACGTGGTTATATTGTTTTACCTGTTTGTTTTTAAATGATGAATATGGGAGCCAAAGGAAGATAAGGATATGGAGACAGAGTATAGATGAGTTTTTGGAGAAGATTTTTAAGGGTAGAAGAGAGATAGGCTAGTAGTTTTCAAGGCAGGTAGGATAAAGCGAGGCCAGAGAATTATGTTTAAATCTCTATACAAAGGAGTTCCAATAAGAAGAGTGGGCAATAATGACAGCTTAAGGTGTCCATAAAGGATGAGAAGAGATCCAAAACATAATTAGAAGGACCACCCTTAGATAGGAGTAGAGACAAGTCCTCCATTGAAAGCGGGGGCAAGGAGAGGAGAAAACTTCACTCTTTTTAGGTTTGGTAGTGGAATTAGGAGACTTTCCATCAGATGACTTCCGTTTTCTTTGCAACTAGTAGAAATATAATTTGCTTCCTAGCCCCTACCTGCGTAACTCCCAGATATCCCCGCCTTTTACCATCTTTCCCAGTTTTACCTGGTAATCCCCTAGACTATCTAGTCTCAGTTACTCCCCTCACATTCTTTCTCGCTAGACTCATCAAGACTCCAATCATAATGTTCGCTGTAAGAACACTGCTTTGCTGGGTTTGCCTAGTCCCACAATGCCCCCTTCTCTACCCACTCTACATCTTCAGGGCACCAAAGCTGCTCTGTGGTCTGAGGAAGTCAATGACCCATCCCTAACTCTGTTAATTTTTGTTCCTGGGACCCTATGTGTAGCATCTGCTCGGAGCCTGTCTTTTGAACACAGCTTTTATTTCCTGCCTAAAGTTCTGAAGCTAGTGGATAGACAAACATCTTGTCATTTCCTCTATAATCCTCCTTTATTGCTCTATGCACTCTTTTTCCTAATATTTATAAAAAAAAAACCACATTCCCATGAATATCAGTTCATGCAAATAAGTACTCAGAGGAGTGGCAAGGAACATGCAGTGATTAGAATGTAAAGGTTTTTATTTTTTCTGACTTTTTTATTGATATATCATGGTTGTACATATTTTAGGGGTATAAGTGATATTTTGACACACATGTGTCATTATCAAATCAGGGTGATTAGTATATCCATTACCTTAAATATTTATCATTTCTTTGTGTTGGAAACATCATAATTCTAACTATTCTGAAATATACAATAAATTATTGTTAACTATAATTTCCCTACTGTAGTATCAAATACTAGAAATTATTCCTTCTATCTAACTGTATATTTATACTCATTACCCAATTTCTCTTCATTCCCCACTCCCCTCTTCCCTTCTCAGTCTCTGATAACCACCATTTTACTCTCTACCTCATAAGATCCACATTTTTTGTTCCCACATATGAGGGAGAACATGCAATATTTTTCTTTCTGTGCCTGGCTTATTTCACTTAATATAACGTCCTCCAGTTTCATCCATGTTGCTGCAAATGACATAATTTCATTCCCTTTTATGGCTAAATAGTATTCCACTGTGTATATTACAGCATTTTCTTTATCCATTCATCCATTGATGGACACTTAGGTTGATTCCATATCTTGCTCTGTGAATAGTGTTGCAATAAACAAAGAAGTGTAGATATCTCTCCTATTAATATACTGATTTCCTTTGTTTAGGAGATATACCCAGTAGTGGGATTGGTGGATCATAGATAGTTCTATTTTTAGCTTTTTGAGAAACCTCCATACTGTTTTCCAAAATAGCTGTACTACTTTACATTCTCACCAACAATGTATGAGTGTTTCCCTTTCTCCACATCCTCACCAACATTTGCTTTTTAATGTCTTTTTGATAATAGCTGTTAATTGGGGCGAGATGACAGTCTTATTGTGGTTTTGATTCGCATTTCCCGGATGATTGGTGATGTTTAGCACTTTTTCATATCCTTCTTGGCCATTTGCATGTCTTCTTTTGAGAAATGTCTATTCAAGATCTGAGCTTTATAATCAGAGTTAAAAAGAACACTTGATTGGTAGATAATGAGAATTTGATCAAGATTTTTAAGCAGAGAAATTGCATATCTGATATTTATCAACTTGTGTGAACTGATGTGAAGAAGACTAAGATTTCCTAAAATTATTTGATCAGCTACATAATAATATAGAACAATGTGATGACTTCTTAGAAAATTAAGCTATGCTTTTCTAGCATATTTGCAGTTAATTTTCAATATTAAAATTCTCTGACTCATTCCTTTAATCAGCAGACATTAGCAGATATTTTCTCTGTGTCTGACACTGTGCTTATTATTGTTGGTTAGGCTTCACAGACATATTGGACTGAAGTCCTGGCTATGCAAAAAAATAATAAATATAAACAAATAATTGTAAAAATGTGAACAGTAAAATCATAGAGATATTTACAAAGGGCCATAGGAACGAAAAAAGGAGTTGTTCAAAGTAAGCTCCAAACTTCAACTACAGAAATCAAGACAGATGCTGGCATGTAAGTCAGAATTAAATATGTAACCACTTCATCATATCAAAGTAGTCTGATCATTTTAACTAGTTTTGAAGAAAATAGGAGAATCTAGAACAAGAGTCTAATCAAAAACAAGGTTCAGAGCACGGTCAGAACTTTGAACTTCATCATGAGGTATTGGGGAGCCATTGAATGGTTTGAAAGTTTGGAAGAAGGAAGAGGATGGTATGGAGCAGGACAGGGAAGAGAGTTAGGAAGTGTGAAATGATTGTGTTTGCAATTTTTATAGGTCATTTTCGCAATGCTGAGAAGGATAAATTGGCGACAGGGAGCACATTGGATACAACAAGGTCAGCTGGGAGACTTCAGGTCTCAGGGTTGAGCAACAAAGTTGATGGTCTTGTGATCAAGTGAGAACACGTGGGGTTGGGACAGGGGTACATTTTCATGTTGGAAACCACATTAATTTAGCTGTAATCAAATAAGGCCACATTCAAGAAACTTCAATTAGATATACTTAAAAATGTACATTATTTTGCAAAAATCTATGTACTTAATTTCAAAAAATGAGACCTATTTGTTAATTTCAAAGTTAACACTTTAGTGACTTTGTTTTGTCTGCTTTTTGTTGGAAAGCATTTGAATATTTCTTGCAACATGGAGGTCCACAGTTTCAGTTGATCCTCAAGATGAGTATCAGTCATTTTTTACCTTAAGGGTGTCTTGATTTGGGTTAGATAGGAGAATGTAGATGTGCAGCAGTAAGTGGTTGAAAAGCAAGAAAGCATTTTTCAGGTATGTTGCTGAAGGCGTGAGTACTCTACTGCATTTTTCCATATTTCAATTAGATCTTTCTCAGCATCAAACAATGACTTTAAAATTTCATCTACTGACTGCTCAATCAATTCCATCTGTAGTTCTTTAGGTGCTTTGGTGATATCAACTGGGTGAGGCTGAAATGCTAATTTGAGTGTGAAGTCATTATTCTCAAAGTCAGTGAACCTTTCATTGTATTCTCCAATTAATCGGTTTATAACAGCTCTGTATTCTTCAAATGATTCACATATATCATCCTATTCATCAGTGACCTTTGCTAATTGGGGAAAATGTTCATATGGAATTTTCTTGAAGAAGTGTTTTGAAAAAAGACAGCTTTTTTTGAAATGCTTGGGTTTTTTTGGCCACATATCGTATATAGACTTAGTTTTACCTTGAAAAGAAATATTCAGGTTGTTTTGATTTGGCATGATATCACACAGAAATGCTGCATTTCTATAGAAATCGTCTTTCAATAATTCACATTGCTGATTCTGTTCTTCATGAAATTTAACTTATCTGTTCTCACACAGATCAAATTTTGGCTAAAACCTGTCCCTGTGATAGCCAATGCACTTTAGAATGATAATGGCAAATCCACACTGAATACCTCATGATTCAACTTTAACATATTACAAAACTGACTGCATTTGCATGAATATAGTTAACAATATTTATAACTTATTGCAAAGTGTCACTTAAAATGGTAGCTTTAACACAGAGATTTTGCTGATGCAAGATACAATGAAAAGAAATGAGAACATCTGGCTCCGTTAATACTTTTTTTATCTGTGCAATAAACCTTTCATGTTTTCCTGTCATGGAAGGTACACTGTCTGTACATATACTCACTAAATTTACCAAATTCAGTCCATCTTCATGACAGTTATCTTGAAAGTTGTTGAAGATATCTATTCCCAGTGTTCCGTTCACAAGAGTGCCCAAAGCGAGTAACTCTATGTAGCAATGAAAATCTTCTGTTATGATCTGAAAAAAGTATAAAACCTATGTCAAGTGAGTATTATCAGTTGATTCATCCAAAGCAATTGAATAATATATATTTTCCTTTTGAAATATTGCATGAAGTTGTTCTGTCAAGTTGAAGGCTGATTCATGCTGCCAATCAGTTATGGTTCTCCTTGAAAGAGGCAGTCATTTGTACTTTGAAACAGTATCAGGGTCTAAGCATCCATGTATTCTTTCACAATTTCTATGTCACTGAATGGCTTCCCTTTTTTACCAAGTATATAAGCTACTTTGTAAGTTGCTTTAGTGGCATTATTTCCAGGTCTTATTGCTGCTTGAGGAATTGTCTTTGCTTTTGTTTTTCATTTTTTAATTTCTGTAGTACGACCTTTCACACCTCTCTCTCTAATTTAAAATATTTATGGTCTTTATGAGTGTTATAAGACTGATGAACAATGAATTTCTTTAATTTTGATATTACAGTATGACAAAGAAAGCAAATTATCTTATTTTTAACAGAAACCAATCCTCATTAAAAAATTTGTTTTCTTCCTTCAGCATTCTCTTGGTCTTCTTTGATATGATGGGCTGTTAAGCAATTAAAAAATACTGTTGAGCTGTTCAACTGTTCACAAATTCCACTTCAAACAGAAACACAGTGCACCCTTGTCAAAAGCTGATATCAGACTGGTGTACTCGACCCCCATAAACTCTTGCCGACCAGCCTCATGCGGTAGTGGTGCCCATCAGGTGTTGGAAGTTAGAACTAAATCATGAGCATAGTAGCCATCAACTTAGCCCTTATGGCTTACTAATATTCTAATTGTGCCAGTCAATCTGGGAGGATTATTTCATTGAAAGTTATTTTATTCTTTGATATTTTAAATACATACATTTTCAAAATAAAAATATAAAAGATGAAAAAATGTATTAATAAAAATAAAAGAATTTGTTCTATAAACTTTGGATTCAGTCAAAAGTCTGCAGGTAATGACCCAGAAGGCCACATGTGGCCTTAAGGCTGCAGGTTCTCCCCCCTGGGTTGAGAGCAGGTTTATAGAGCAAAAGAATGAGTAGAGTTCATTTCTGACATGTTGAGCTACATGAACTTGTGGGATATCAAAGTGGAAATATCCTGTAGACAGATGTCTACTATTTGAAGCAAAGGAGACAAATTTAGGCTGCAGATATCGGTCTGGGAACCATATATATCAAAGAGATTCCCCAGTGAACATACGCAATATGCAAAGAGGAAAGGCTAAAAATAGAATCCTGGTGAACCCCCAGTATTTACAAGGACTGGAGGAGGAAGTATGCATGTAGTAGATGAAAGATTGCTGAAAAAAAGAGAACTAACTAAGGGGTGTCACAAAAACCAAGAAACGTAAGAACTTCACAATGGAAGCTTGATTAAGTAAGACATCAAATAAAATTGAGGCAGAAAGGACCCACAGATCTGACAATTCATAAGTCCACATGCAGTTTTATGGAAGGAGAAGACAGACTAATGTGGAATGAAGAGTAACTGGGATGTTAAGTGGAGACTGAATGCAGGAAACTCGAAGTGGCCAGGGAGGGAAGGCAAAATGTAGTATGGTAGCTCGAAGACTTTGCCAGGTAAAGGAAAGCTTGTTTCTTTTTGGTGGACACCATTTTACAGAACAAAGCAATTTCATGAGCATATTTTACAGATTAAAGGAAAAGAGACAGTGGGAAGGAGGGGGTTAAGAGTGTAAAGGAATTTGTTTATAATTGATAAATATTTCAGGGTTCACCGTAGAAAGGAATGGCAGAGAAGAGGTTGTGAAAACAGTGATGAGAATATGCTAGAATGGGTGGCCAAAGCCTGATCGTTTGAGGACTGCCCTGGTATGACGTGGTTTACAGAAATGCATGGAACTAACTGCATTTTGTATTTGGAATCAGTTTTGATAGAAAGTTCTTTTGAGTGGAATCGGGGCAGGTATCAGGATCTGGGGTGGGCTGATTGCCACTGGCAACCAATCCCCCGAAATATTAACACAACTGGAATGTTGTAATTGTGTATTAAAAAATTTAAGTGCCTTGCTCATAATAAGCATCCCAAATATTTGTAAAATAAATGGATTTGGCTGCTCTGGATTTGTATGGGGATTGGGAAGAGGGAAATGATGAATGCTAAAATACAGGGGAGAAAAAAAGAATCCCGGAGAAGAAAGACAGGATAACAAAGCCTAGTGCCAGAATAAAAACCTTAGTGTAAGGAAAAAAATATGTTTGTCCACAGGAAAAGTATTTCCCCTGATCTGAACTGTTTATTTTCTTCTAGAACTGTATCTTCTTGTCTGGGATAATGAAAATCTTCCCAGGGCAGTGGTTTCTACTGCTGCTTCCTGAAAACAAGTAGCATAATGTGGCTAGGGTAGAAAGGTTAAGCGCCTGTGTTTCGTAACTGTGTGACCTCAAGCAAATAAATTTCAATCTCCTCATATGTAAAATGGAGCTAAAAATAGCACCTTTCTCACTGAGCTGTTGAGAAAATCAGACAAGATTGTGTAGATTAAAGATTTATTTGGGATGTAGTAATAATTCAATGGACTAGTAATTTTCAAAGAAGACCAGGGACTGGAAATAACCTCCTATGAGCTTCATGTCTTGGGAAAAGGCAAGGCCCTGACGGTTCAAATGAAAATGGATGCACCTAGTTCCACCCTCCACTCCCAGTGTCTCATTCAGGAAGGTGAATTGGATTGGCTCTCAGTCCTGGTCTGGTTTACATTTAGGGACTCCTGTGCAAAGTCCAGAATTTCCCCTTTTCCACTCCATTGACCTCTATTAATAATTTACTCTGGGGACCCAAACTTAGAGGCATGGAGGCTATGAAATAGTGACAGTTGAGCTCTTTGTGTTTGCAAAGAATTCAGGCTACTTCATGCAAAAAAGGCTTGAGAGGGTATACATGGCTGGGAACCCAAAAATTATTCAAAGTGAAAAGCAACCACTCTGTGCCTCTTTTTTCCATAACATCTCAGCCTTGTCTATTTTCTACTCCATTCTCCACTCTCTTTGGAAAATTCTTGTTTTCTTCAGTATAAATTTTTTGGAGCATTTTCTAAGTGGCTACATGCATACTTATGGTCCTATAGTCATCAGCTATTGTCAAAAAATGATGTGTCATGAAACATTCAGCAAAACAGAGGCTTACAATAAGCCTTCATTCTGCAGGTTGACAGCAGTTCAGCTGGTCTCTGCTAGGACCAACTGGGAAGCTTTGCTCCAAGGCTGTGGGGATGGCTTCAGTGTGGTTTCACATGTGTTCATCCTGGGGCGCAGGCTGATGGAGCAGCAGATTCCTGGGCATTCTCTTCTTATGGCAGATCATTGCAGAACAGCAGGATGACTGAGACCTCAGTCTGGCACATTGTCACATCCACCTATATTCCATCAGCCAAGCCCCTAATGTCCCAGTAAATATATTCTGTCTGCACTAATTAAGCTATATGGCATGGAAGAGGGCATGGATGTAGAATTCTAGGACAGAAAGTTGTAAAGATTTGCGAGCCATGATTCAACCTTTGTACCAAACAACTGTAATATACATGAGCATCAGGTGCCCTCTGTCATCTAATCTGTGGCTGCACTTACACAAAAGGCAGCTGAGCAGAAGAGCCTACAGTAAGAACGGGTCAATAGGCGACACTTTCCATCATCACATATCTAGAATGTGAATTCCAGAATTCCAGGGTGTATGTGGCCTAAGGGAATGGAGAATAGAAGGGAACAGATTACTCTTATTATTCATAGAACTTTACCAGGCAATTTGTTTCAAAAAGAAAATAGGTCGGTCAAGTCTGTTTGGAGGTACATTTGTTGAAACAGATGAGTTACGATTCAAAAGGAATGAAATGATGAACCCCTAAATAGTTGAGTCTTAACACAAATAATTATGGGCAGTCCTTGCTTTAGACCCATCCCCTCTACATGAATTTTAGTTACCGCAGTGTACTTAAGTAATACTCATCCCCCAATGCCACAATTCAAAATCACAGTATATCAACAGTGATTAATTATATAAAGTACAAACTTTACTGCTAGCTCTTTAGTCCACAAATCATCGTGTAAACAGAAGACGTGCATCACGATCTGTGAACAATCATGTTGCTTCTTTCAAAGTCCGTCAGGGATTGGCCACCGCACGTCTTTTATTCAGCTCATGCTCCTACAGCGAAGCATGTAGCTGTGTTGCTTTCTTGTTTCCTAGTGACAAACTCATGTAACATTTTACAAACATGGATTATGAAGTGTTGGTTACAACAGCTTAGAAGTGATGGAAGGGGATTCTGCTGCTTCAAGAGCTAAGAATGAAAGGAAACAGACAGCTGTCATGGAAGAGGGACTGACTCACAAGTGGAGCCAGGTTTTCCAGGGGGACCACACACCGCTGGTTCCGAAAGTGATGAAAGCTGCGGCAGGCATGCCCACAAGAGCTGGAAGTGGGAGCATCTTTTCTCCCTTTCTTCTCCTCCCTTGCAGTCTCCCAGGAGTGCTTTCCATTGGTGGAAACCACCTGGAAGCCAGCCGTCAAGTTGAAAAATACAGTTTTCCGACACCCAGTTGTCTGATATATTTGGCATCACAGAGCCGAATATAAAAGGGTTGGATTGGGTCTGAGAGACACTAGGTAAATAATGCCATAGCTGCTGTCATGTTCCTCCCAGGGACTGTTGACAAACAGGATTGCTAATGCCTGGCTCTAATACCCCTGGTGTGTGAAGAGGCACCTCTACAGGGCCACGGTCACAGGTCTACTACATTTGTAAATCATGCAGTGATTCAGATGGACACATGTAGCCCAAATATCAACCAGAGGTCAGTTACAATAACTTTTTCTTGGTCCACAAAATTCAGACGTTTTTTTCCCAAAGGCTATCATTGTTATTTGCTAATAGCTTATTTCATTTCTTATCCTCCAATGGCTAACCTTTGTATGATTCCTGTCCATGGCCTTTGCTTGTCTTCTTTTATCTATTCTCAGGCTGTGAGTTTGCTGATTCGTCACTCTATTTCTCATTTGCCTCACTATTTCTGGTAATGAGGTGTCCTGGGTGTTGATTCTTTGAGAATATCTTTCAGTTTGCTACTCAAAGAAAAAGAGGCTAAGGAATCTGATATTTTTATGTATTTCAACTTCTGTTTCTTTCTCATTCCCCTGTTGGCCCAGCTGGAAGAAACAAGTATAGCTCTTGAGAGAATTTTAAGCTCATGCTCTGAAAAAGAAAACAGTAGCTTCTACTTACTTAATGTATTTCCTGTTTTCTTTTACATACATTCTTTTACACATAAACATTTGTATGTGATAAAAATAGACATCTACAGCATCTGAGTCTAAAAAAATACCATTAAGTCAGTTCTGGGATCCTCCCTGACTTCCTCATACTGGTGGCAGTGCCACCTCAGTGGAGGAGCATGATTTGAATTTACACTACTAACTTAATAAACACTACTAACTTAATAACCGGTTGAAAAAATTATATCGATCATCAGTCTTACTTATATTCTAATTTCTATAGCTATTTAAAAAAAATCTATCTTGGATATGCTAAGAAGCTATAAGAAAAATGCTAAACAGTTAAACTGACCAATGCTTGTTCTCACTGAATTGTTTTGTGTTTTACAATTTTTATGGCACACTTCTAGAGGTATCTTGCTTTTGATTAAAAAAATTAAAATATATAACACACATATATAGTTATATGTTTTATATAACACAGGCACATATATATTCTACAGCTGATTAGTAGTAATAAATATTTCATAGAAAATACTAGGTTTGTTAATATATATAAACATACACACACATACATATATATGTATACAGATTATCAGTTTAAAAATGTCGGTTTTATTCATCATGATACATATGCATACATATATACATAAATACATATATATATATGATGTCATGAGCAAAACTAACATTTTCTATGAAATATTTATTTCTATTAGTTATAAAATTAAAGCGCATTCTAGTGGAAAGAGCCTTAAGTGATCTGGGTTCTAGACAGGCTCTAATAATAATTAGCTTTGTGACCTAAGCAAAGTCATTTAACCTCTCTGGACCTTACTTAGCTATTGCAATAAGGCAGAATAAACTAGATCAAGGGTGGCAAGCAGGATTCATTTTGACCCCCAACTCTGAAAAGCAGCCTGCTAAGTGCTGAGTTGAGAATTCAAAGGCTGAGGCTGAGCTTAACAAGAAAGCACACCATGATCGATTAGTGCTGTCTGCCCTGAGTGCAGGAGGTGGAGAGCATGCCATGGGTGCCATATATTAGCTGTCTTCCTAGACTAGATTGCCTCCGAGGCCACTGTGCTATGCTATATAATTCAAGTTATTTATCACTTAAATTTAAATTTATAAACATAAAACAAACTAGAAAAACAAATCTTGAGGTTCCCTGATCTAAGTGTGGATTTTGGAAAAACACACTTTTATTTTAGAAGTAGAAATGAAAAAGGAAGCTTCTACCAGAACTTTTTTGAAAGTGCTTTAGGATAATGAAAATTTATCATCCTTCACTCTTTCATTGTCTCATAAAATATTTATTAAGTACTAACTTTGAAATTGAAACAGTGCTAGATGTTGAATATTTGCTGAATTGAATTGAAGTGGGAGATTAAAAGATGAATAAGACACAGTCCCTGTTCTTGCGGAGTTCATGGCCCTGTGGGAAAGGTAGACTTCCTAGCAGGTAATTATAATACAACATGTTAAATGCTATAATGATCTTATGAAGCCCAGAAAATGAAATGACTAACTTTGTCTCAAGGAGTTTGCGGCAGGTTTCACAAAGGAGGTAATAACTGAGCTGAGTGTTCAAGAATGAATAAAAATTTGTCCTTGAGAGGATAGGTTAAGTATTTTGGCACTACTGAAAAATAGAATTTCTTCCCAGAAATTATTAGTGTTTTGGAGGGTTGTTTTGGTTAAGATGAAGTGTAGAAAATTGAAGTGTCATTGTTAATGATTATTCTGATGTTTGAGAAATGGTGGTCCGATGATGTGGGCCTGGAAATGTGATTTGACTGCCTGGGAAAGAAAGGATGAGGTATTTCAGATGGAAGCTTACACATCCCTGATGGTAACCTCAGGGGACAGTTTGGAAGCGAGAGAACAGAACTGTGCTAAGACTGGAGGGTCCAAGAGAATGGAGGAGGGGGGTACTGCAGGTGCTGATCAGGGAATTGGAGTGAAAATTTGGAAAGTGGTGGCCAAAAACCAAGGGCCTCCCAGAAGAGGACCTAGCTGCTCCCGGGAAGTGGAGGTGGAAACACGTCTCATGTGGAGAATGACAGTAGAGTACTATGAGAGTGACCAGCAAGAGGGAAGCCAACCAGAGGGGTCTGTTTGTGTGGAACCTGTGGAGAGACAAGCTAATTGTGTGCTAGTGAGTGAAAACTTCATTATTAATAGATGCAAGGAAAAAAACCAAAAACAATTAAGAAAAAACAAAACCCTTTCTTTGTACACTGTGTTTTTTTCTGGGGAGAAGTAGGAAAATTCTCAGATCTGGGGCCTGAGAATTGCCTCTTGGAGGCAAGAGATCCGGATTTCAACTCCTTCTATGAATGAGCTATTGAAAACTAGATCAGAAGCAATCACTGCTCTCATTTTTATCACCACATATTAGTTTTGTCTGCTCTAGCACTTCATATAAATGGATTCATACAATCAAAAAAAGATAATATAAATGATTATATGGGTAAAAATAATTCCAAATATGAATATGTGTAGCAGATAATGAATATGATTTATGCTTGTTTGTTAAAAAGTTATAGCTTCCCAAGAATGTAATACTATAATTAATACATATGTTATTTTATTTATCATATTACATTAATTGTACTTTGAAACTATTGCCAAAAACTTTAGTTATTGCCTATCTGTATTTATATTTCTATGTATAACTAAATATGTATATATACAGTTATTTTAATAAATCCTCTGCTACAAATTATTATGAATAATGTTCAAAAGAAATAAAATAAGAATTTGGGTCCTTTTATATAAAATAATTGTTCTTCTCTTCCCAGATTAGTAGAGGTTCCCTTTGTTCACCAAAGTAATCTGTTAATTCTTGATGCTTTTGGACATACTCTTAAATCATTTTTGAAGAGTCCTTACTTTTGAAAAAAATTATTTCTAATAACCATTGTTGTTTATTGCTGTGATTTTACAATGTTAACTGTAACTATTTCTGTGTTTAAATACTTTATGGCAGAATTTGTCTCCTCTAACAACTATTTTTGGTTTTTGCCTTTCCCAAACACACAATAATAAAACTGTTAAAATGTCAAAAAAAAAAAAAAAAAAGAAAGAAATGAAGAAAGAAAGGAAAAAAAAAAACTGTTGAGCAGAAGTGAGGGTGAACATGCTTACACATTTTCATAACATACACTTCAACGTTGTTTGGAGGGTTTCATTGCTGATGCTTTGAGTTGTGACTGTGTTGTCATGCCCGGCAGATAAATTCAGCAGTTGGATTTGCTTCTTAAACTGCGTGTTTCCATTTTGGCAGCAGAGGAGTCTGGTTGGGGTCACGATTGGCTTGTAGAGTAGCCTGGGCCCTCTCTTGGGTGAGAATAGATAGAAGGCTGAACAGTGAGGACTCTGTCCATTTGTCCCACTGGAAAAACACATTTATAGATTAGAAGTGCAACAAACCTTTTGTTGTTCTGAAAAGATAAGACCAGATGTGTTACAGGAATAAAAATATGGCTCATATTCTGAATGATATAGAATGGGTGCTGTGTCTGCCACTTAACATTAGAATTTGTGGGCAGATACACCGGTTTTAGTCTCACAGCACGCTTTTTGGGAAACCATTCAATGGAGTCATCATTTTCCAGTGCAGTGAATGCACTCCTTAAGCGGACTGCGTCAGCATCGACAGCCACGACGACCACTCCTTCTTTCCATAGTGAGGCAAATGCAAGTGGGGGAGGACTGGGAGAAATCAACATTTAGGTTTTGATTTAGGCCCATTATTTTCTGGCTTTCAGTTGTGCATATTTTCTGGCTTTGTGTGTATATATTTAATTTTGGAGAATTTTTTCTCTTGCTGTTTTTTTTTTGTAACTTAAAGAAAATTTCACAGGGCAGGGTGAGACTGTTTACTATATAAAGAGTGCATTGTTCCACTTTAGAAAACTGTTAGGGAGAATCTACTAAAACTATAAGTTCCTATTAAGATATATGTGTACATCCAAAGACCCAGCAATCCCACTCCAAGGTATATACTATGTAGAAATGAAACCATATGTGCACGAAAGTCAACGTACGAGAATGTTTGTAGCAGCATTTGTAATATCCTGAAACTGAAAATAACCTAAGTGCTCACCAATGATAGAATTTTCTGTACATACAATGGAATATCAGGCAACAAAAGAGAATAAACTACTGTTTACATACAACTTGGATAAATGCCACGAACACAATATTAAGTAAAGAAGTGAGACCATCCCCCACACACAAACACACAAAAGAAGACTCACTAGAAAGAACAGATTTTGTATAATTCAGTCTATATGAATTTCAAAAATAGGCAAAACCAAGCTATACTGATGAAACTTAGGAGAGCGGTTACATTTGGAGGGGTCATTGACTAGAATGCCACGGCAGGGGCTTCTGCGGTGCTGCTAACCCTCCATTTCCTGAGCTGGATGGTGGTAACACACGTGTGTTTACTTCATTAAATTTCTCCACTATACACACTTATGATTTGTGTAGTTTTCTGCCTACATATATTTACTTCTATAAAAATTTATGAGGAGATTTGTTTAGTAACAAACATTTTACTTACAATATTATTCTACTCTAATAAAGGTGAGTTTGGTTATTTCATACATATTAGGACATTAGGGTCAAGGCTCTTGCACAAGAAATCAGGATTTTGATTTTGATTTTTCTTTAAATACATATATGTGACAATTCATATTTTCTGAGTTTTATGACAACCCTGTGGTAAATTTTAAGGGATGGACTAAGGTAACAAATCGTGTCAAAATTTCTTCTAGAATGGAAAAATTTCTATTTGCTAATAGCATCAATTATTGGTGAAAATTGTATTTTATTTTAACATTTTTGTATTTTTTAATTGAATACGGGTATTACACCACTCACTCAAACATGGGTTGCCTTTGCTCCCATCTTTACTTTCTGCCTGTCTTCATACTGTATTGTACTGTTTGGTGTCCTTGTTTTTCTAAAAAGAAGTTAAGATTACATTCTCCAACATATAAAATACATATATGTGGATTTTTTCTGTCTTTTTGTCTAAAATCATTGATGCCATCTCAGAAAGGCGTGTGTGTGCGTGCGTGTTTGTGTGTGGTGAGAATAGAGACATTACAGCCATGTTGAAAAGAACCAAGGACGATAGTTCAGATCCCTGTTTTCAGACATGAGACTTCTCTCTAAGAACTTGTGTCCTAAAACGTTCTGTAAAGATCTTGAAGAGACAAAAAAATTATAAGCCCAAGGTGAAGCAAACAAGATAACAAGCTCTAGTGTTTTTCAACTTTTTTGATTTGATAGAGTTATAGAATGCTAGTGCCTAGGTGGAGGGACAGAGGACGGACCCCCTACAAATTCAAGGAAGTGGTTCCTCAGCGTCTCCTGGGTGCTGGCGCCGGTGCTGCGAGGCCCTGTGTGCAAAGGAGATGCCATTCCGCCCCTGCACCTCTCTGCAGTCGCCCTGGGACAGGTAAGCGGAGACGCATTGAAAGATGAACTGTCTAAGCCGGCTTTGCAGAGGGCAGCGCCGCCCTGGCAGAGATGGAACCCCATTAAGCAGAAGGCTGCCATGCCTTGAATTCCTTTCCATTGTGCTTCGCTTGTAAATTTTTAAACTTTGCTTGGGTCCTAAGGTCTGTGGTGGAAGACAGCTTTCCAATCTTATCTATTTTTCAATGGAGGATAAACATGTTGGGTTTAGTTAAATTATGAATGCTGATAATATTCATTTGCTACAATTTATATTCTTCTTTTATCTTTTTATTTTTGACAGTTTAGGCCGGGACATAAAGCATAATTATATTCTTGGCATCCTCCCTTAGAAGTTTTAAATCAGTTCATGAGGCTCTCAGCGCGCTCGTGTCATTTATCCATCAGCATCCAGTCCATTTAATCCCGGCCTTTCAGCCACGCAGCCCCAGCCCCCGTGGTGAGTGATTGGCCTGCTCCAGTGCTCCCAGCTTCTCCTGTCACATCGCATTTGCATAAAAGAGGACAGATAACCAAATTTGAGCACACAAATGAAAATGCTAAGCGCTAAACCTGTCACAGTTGTTGTTCAACTAATTGTGAAAAATTTGATTTGCTCGCCTTTCGCTGTTTGTCATGCGGACCCCTTCTCAAATGCGCCCTGGCTTCTGCCTCTGTCTACGTGGCTTTTAAACTCCTGAGCACGAGCAGCCTGCCCTGGGGATTACTTACCTCTTCTACCAGCTTTTAATGTTGGCTCATCTTCTTGACTAAATTAGGCCACCATGGCAAACAAACACATAATTAAAAACCCAGGAAAGACAACTGCACTTGCACTTCTTAAATTGATTTTTACAATGCTGGTGTACGCCTCCATGCGCTCTTCCATTTGGCGATTTCGTTTCTTTATATAACCTTTGGGTAGGAGAAATTTAAAGATGGGTGTTGTTGCAAGCTTTATGTTTTTAAAAGCTATGTGTTATTTTGTTTCTTACTTTCTGTTCTTGGAATAACAAAAATTGTACAATGGGTATTTAAAGAGCACATTCCTATTCCCTAATACCTGACCTGACATACCAGTATACATTTTTAATCAAGGTTTCAAATGATTCCATTTGAAATAGTATTAGAAACAATGGCTAAAATTCCTGTGCTTACAAAACTCAATCTCAGGAGCTCTGTTTAAATGGTATATAATATGGGTGTTTTGAAAATCTGTATGTGTAATGCTCACAATCCAGTTCAGTATTTGTTATAAAGAAGTATTACGTATTTCTTTCTTCCAGGTATTAGGTTAGTAATTTCTGGATGTCCATTAAAACAATACATGTGGTGTGTCTGTAGTCAAAACCTCATTTTCCAGAAGTCACACAAGAAAATGTCTATTTTGTTGATAACAATACCTCCGATTGCTTCAGTGCATTAATTTGTTCCTGATATTTCAGGTATGTGATGTTCAAGCAACAATGAAGATGGCATTAACTAAAGTTGAAACCTTGTAAGGTTGAATATAGATAGTTTAAATCACCTTTGAGAATTGGAGGGTTATATTCTTGAAATTGGGATGAAATGAAATGTGACATTACCGTGACAGTTTGTGGTTTGCAAAAATTGGATGTAGTATCATTTATTGCACTATTCCTATGGGATTTATTTTTCCTGGGTCACATGAAATGCATTAATAGAAGAAATATCTGACTATATGTACATATGTATTTAAAATAATATATATACATATTAATAGACACACACATGCATAACTATTTCATTTTATATAGCCACATCCTAAAGAAAACAATGTCTTTCTGTTTGCCACACCCCCTAAGATGCTGAGGAATTAACTGTAACTGAAAAATTGGAGTGTACACAAATCTCTTTACAATGTTTCATTCCATTTTAGCTCAAAGAAGTTAGATTATGGTATGAAATGCTTACTACTTTCAAACATACGTGAAATATTTAAAAATTGAGGGTTTTTTTTTGACAGAGCTAGGAGAATAATTTCACTCCTATTATAATACGTTTTGTTTATACTTTACTATAGGCATACCTTACAGATATTGTACATTCACTTTCGGGCTACAGCAATAAAGTGAATATTATAAGAAAGTGAGTCACACAAATTTTTTGGTTTCCTAGTGCATATAAAAGTTATGGTATACACTATAGTATAGTCTATTAACTGTGCAATGGCACTATGTTTAAAAAACAATTTACACACCTTAATTAAAAAAATTTTTTATTGTTAAGAAATGCTAACAATCATCTGAGCCTTCAACAAATTATAATCTTTTTGCTGTGGAGGATCTTTCCTTGCTGTTGATCACTGCCGACTGATCAGGGTGATAGTTGCTGAAGGTTGGAGTGGCTGCGGCAATTTCTTAAGACAACAGTGAAGTTTGCCACATTGATTGACTCTTCCTTTCATGAAAGATTTCTCTGTTACATGTAATGCTGTTTGATAGCATTTTACTCACAGTAAAACTTCTTTCAAAATTGGAATTGGTCCTCTCAAACCATGCTGCTGCTTTATCAACTAAGTTCAGGTAATCTTCTAAATCCTTTGTTGTCATTTCAACAATGTTCACAGCATCTTTGCCAGGAGTGGATTCCATCTCAATAAACCACTTTTTTCCTCATCCATAAGAAGTAACTCCTAATTCATTCAAGTTTGATCATGAGATTGAAGCAATTCAGTCACATATCTAGGCTCCACTTATAATTGTAGTTCTCTTGCGATTTCTACAGCATCTGCAGTTACATCCCTCGCTGAAGTCTTGACCCCCTCCCCAAGTCATCCATGAAAGTTGGAATCAACTTCTTCCAAACTCCCATTCATGTTGATATTTTGACCTCCTCCCATGAATGTGAATGTTCTTAAAGGCATTTAAAATGGTGAATCTCTTCAAGAAGGTTTTCAATTTACTTTGCCCAGATCCATCAGAGAAATCACTCTCTGTGGTAATTATAGCCTTATGAAATGTATTTCTTAAATAATAAGACTTGAAAATCAATATGACTCCTCGATCCATGGGCTGCAGAATGGATGTTGTGTTAGAAGCCATGAAAACAACATTTTTCTCCTTGTGGATCTCCATCAGGGCTCTTGATTAGCCAAGTGCATTGTCAATGAGCAGTAATATTCTGAAAAAACTCCTTTTTTTCTGAATCGTAGGTCTCAAAAGTGGGCTTTAAATATTCAGTAAATCTTGCTGTAAACAGGTGTGCTGTCATCCAGGCTTTGTTGTTCCATTGATAGAGCAGAGGCAAAGTATATTTAGCAAAATTCTTAAGGACCCTAGGATTTTCAAAATGGTAAGTGAGCATTGGCTTCAATTTAAAGTCACCAGCTGCATTAACCTCTAATGAGAGAATCAGCCTGTCCTTTGGAGCTTGAAACTAGGTGTGGACTTCTCTCTAGCTATAAAAGTCCTAAATGGCATCTTCTTCTAATAGGAGGCTGTTTCATCTACACAGAAAATCTTTTGTTTAGTGTAGCCACCGTCATCAATGATCTTAGCTAGATCTTCTGGATATCTTGCTACAGCTTCTTCATCAGTACTGGCGGTTGTATGTTATGGAGGTGGCTTCTTTCCTTAAACCTCATAAATAAACTTCTGCTAGTTTCCAACTTTGCTTTTGCAGCTTCCTCACCTCTCACAGCTTTCACAGAATTGAAGAGAGTTAGGGCCTTGTTCTGGATTAGGCTTTGCCTTAAGGGAATGTCATGGCTCCTTTGATCATCTATCTAGACCACTAAATGTTCCACATCCATATCACAGAAAGGCTGTTTTGCTTCCATGTGTTCATTGGAGCAGCACCTTTAATTCCCTTCCAGAATTTTTCCTTTACATTCATAACTTGGCTAACCATTTGGTGTGAGAGGCCTAGTTTTTGGCCTATCTCGGCTTTCGATGTGTGGTCCTCAACAAACTGAATCATTTCTAGCTTTTATTTAAAGTGAGAGATGTGCGGCTCTTCCTTTCACTTGAACACTTAGAAGACACTGTAGGGTTATTAACTGGTCTAATTTCAATATTGTTGTGTCTCGGGGAATAGGGAGGCCTGAGAAGAGGGATAGAGATGGGGTTGGGGGGGAAGGGAATGGTCAGTTGGTGGAGCAGTCAGAACATACACAGTATTTACCATGGGTGTGGTTCATGACACTCTAAAACGATTACAATAGGAACATCAAAGATCATTAATTACAGATCACCATAATTGATATAATAATAATGACAAAAAGGTTTGAAATATTGCAAGATTTACCAAGTGACACAGAGACACAAAGTGAGCCCATGCTGTTAGAAAAATGGCACCAATAGATTTGCTCGATGCAGCGTTGCAACAAACCTTCGATTTGTAAAAAATACAATATCTACAAAATGCAATAAAGCAAAGTGCAATCAATTAAGGCATGCCTATATTTTTATGTTGCGATAATTTCTTATTTTGTCAACAAAAGTCTCTATGAGATTTGAAGATCTTTCAAATGAATGCTTTTACATATAGAATTTTTTCTTTGAGTATTGACCTTGAATTGGGGCAAAAAGCTGAAGGAATCCCTAAATCCATATGAAAATGAAAGTTGTCAGTTTGGTGAAGAGTGGGGAAAGGAGGGGACAAAACATTTATAGAATCGTTTTCTCTTCTCCAGGGAATGAAACCATTTCCGTACCCAAGAGGCTCTAAGACATGTTCCTGGTCTTGGTGTTGGCAGGACTTGGGATGAAAGAGACACGGCGCTCAACAACTCTTTGGCTAAGTATGTTTACAAACTGCTTTCCACTTCTCTTGCCCTATTTAAATTTTTAATTGTAGAAAACATTTCCCTGACCTTAGGAAACTTACAAGTTACTTGGAAAAATAAACAAAACATTACAAAAATTTCACAGGTAAAAATTACAAAATAAACAATGCCACCAGCAAGACATGGTATGTACCAGGATTTTTGAATTCAAGTGCTAAAAGAACTGAAGAGTGTATGTGATCCCTAAAAGAACTAAACTTTAGTCTAAAAAATAATAGCAAAAACACTGCCACCATGTTGACCAAACAAAATACATCTAAGTGTCATTCTGTGGGATGCTGCTTTGGGACTACTTGTACACAAATTATGTTTTATTTACAGAGCTAACCATGGTTCAGAGAAAGTTTATGGAGGCACTGGTTCTAGGCTGTAGATGACCAGGGAGATTTGTCCAAGTGAAGATGGGAGGCCATGAGCCAGGTAGAGGTGATGCATGGGAAAGGCAGAGGATGAGAAAGTAGGTGATCCTTCTTAAGGTTAGTGAGTGATTCAATTTTATATAGAAGGAAATTCACACTCAAGAAAAAAGCTCCAATGATAAAAAGAAGTTGTTTATGCTGTACACAGTGGCAGGCTATAAAAGTGTCTCCCCTGACCCCCGTTGGGAAATTAACATAATAAAAATGATGTTTTTGGATGATTGTGCAGGTGGCTGAAATTGGAAGATGCAGAAAAGCCTGCAGAGAAGGAGACCAGTTAGAAGACAGTATCAATGGTCCAGGTGTGAGAGACCAAGCACCACACTGCGCATAATGGTGGTGAAAAATTGAAAGGGCAGAACACACAAAAGAGACATTTTATAAAAAGAATTAATAGCCTTGGAAGACAGATACAAATTGGGGCTAAAAATGATGATGTTTTTGAAGTCCACTGACGTTTCAAACTTGGGCAGCATATTAACTAAATAAGAGACTAAGAGAACTGGCGTTGGGTGGAAATGATGAGTGTGATTCCAGATCTGTGAAGTAAGATGTTTGAGTGATGTCCTGTGTCTGTAGCTGGGGTGATTGAGACTGGGGAGCAGATCTGGAGATCAAATTGGAAAGTTACATGGAAGGAGGAAATGGAAAGTGATGAACAAGAGTCTGGGGGTACAACTTGTTTCAGTAGTTCGACAGTGAAAGGAAAATCAAGCTAGGACGGTAGCTTGAGCAACCAGGAGAATTAAGCAGAAAGTTTTTATTTTTCATAAAAAGGTAGGGAAGTTGGAAGGAGCCAGTGAAATAAGAACATCTCTTTCCTGTGAAGAAGGGGATTTTCTGTTGGTTGTTCCCCTGCCCAAAGCAAGTCATGTGCTCATATTGGCTAAAGTCTAAGTTCCACAATGTTCTGGGGACAGAGACATAGGAACTCCCTTTCTTCTGATATGGGGTAAGATCGGAGTTTAGAGTGGGAAAAGAAGCTACGTAAATTCCTGAAATTGTGTGTGAATGAACAATGTTTTAGTAGGGTTCTTCTTTTTTGACTTTTGTTGATAATACCTGCTATGGAATTTTGTTAAGTGTTCTATTGGATTTGTAATGCAATGATAGCTTTTTATTAGGAACTTCAAGAAATTACAACCACTAAGACCCAGCCGCTGGGTAAGTGATTATTACGATCCTTTGCAATCGTGGCTGGCATTCCCACTCCTCTTCACCTCGTTCTCATCCACCTTTTGGCAGGTAAGTGGGCTTTTTCCCACCTGCTGCCCCTAAAGCTAGGCGTGCTATGCAATCTGGTTTGGCTAAGGCAAGGAAGTGGAAGTATTTCATCTGGGTCATAACTCCATCCCCAGGCCTGCTCTTCCCTCCCATGGTCATCCATCAGGGACATGCGTGTTGCTGGGGAGGTGCCCTGAGACTGAAGCTGGTGAGAGTGAAGCCCACATGTGGTCACTGCCCTGGACTCTTGTCTGTCATCTGGACCCAGCAGACCTGGGAGAGTGAGAAAGAAAAACTTTTTTTAGACTAAATTGTTTTTTAATCACAGGGTAATCTAGCTTAATCTGGTCAATAAAATGACTGAATTGAACAAAGAAAATATTTAAAAAGGCAGTTGTAGGATGCCCAATGCTCTCTCTTTAGTTGATTGTGATGTTTATAGTGATTCAAAGTATGAGTTATGCTTATGCTTAGTTAGAATGTAAGCTTTTTAAATTATAATAAGCAGGCATAAACAGGATAGTAATCATAGCTAGCATTTGTTAAGTTCTTGCTGGGTCCCAGGGCCTGTTCTAAACCCATGAAACTATTCATTCTCTCATTTAATCCTATGTCAATCCTAAGAGGAGACTGTCATTAATAAGACCATGTTACAGATAAGGAAACGAAGGACAACAGAGGTTTAGTAACTTGTCCATTGTGGCTTCAAGGATCAAACGCAAGTTTGTCTGATTTTACATTCTGTGCGCTTAAACATTTGAAAGGCAAGCAGTAACTAACACTCTAAATGTAGTGGTTCCTGTGATTTCTGAAAGTAAAACCCACTTTTTCTTCTGTTATAATTATATTCATCAAACCTTCAAACTTGTAATCCTTTCTGCTACTAGTTAATAAATCTTCACACTAAAAGACAAGGTACAGATTTTTTTGAGGAATGTGAGAAGCAGGCAAAGCCTAGTCAAAGTGGATTTACCTTAGAACCTTGAGAACCAATTAACTGGTTGGTTGATTGAATACACATGGGGATGGAAAACAATCTTCACAGATAAGAAATCACTGATTATGTAGACCCTTTCAAGGAACATTTATTTGGCACCTCTGATATGTACAGGACAGCACTAGGTGTTATGAGGATGCAGAAATGAATGAACACAAAACACTAGGAAGCTCACTATCTGTAGTGATTATGTGACATTGATAACAACATCTGATATTTCTAAACATTAAAAATGTACCAGTGTTCTGAAAACCATTGAATTGTGCACTTAAAAATATGTGCCAGGAATTTCACAACCATTTTTCATTTAATCTTCAAATCAATCTTATATAATAATTTTTTTTTTGGCTTTATAAAATAGGGATAAAATATCTGAGGCTCAGAGAGGTCAGGTAACTTACGTGAGAACACAGAGTGGTAGAGCTGGGACTTAAACTGAATTTCGTTAGGCGTCAAGGAGCACATCTTTCTTTTCTATACTAGCATTTCTCAAAGTGCATTAGATCTATACTGGTGGTACATTAGAGATTTGAAGGTGGTGCATAAAAGAACATCTTATTTTAAGATGTTGGTTTTTACAGTTATTTTGTACTTCCTGGAAGTGATACTGGTTTTCTAGTTCCAATGGTAATATGAAGTTTTATTTTTAAATAAATGTATTTAGGTAGATAAATTTAAATTGATTGAAATGAAAAGAGTATTCCGGTGTGTAAAAAATTGTGAAGATGGTACTCGAGTGCTCAGGTGTGAAAAACATTTACACCGTTCTGTACTACGGCTGACAGACAGGTGAGGGAGGGTTATGCTTTGCTACTGTAACAAACAGCCCCTGAATTCAGGGGCTTAAGAAACATCATTGGTTTATGGCTCATGTTATATATCCAACATGACTAGGTGGATAGGAAGGGGTGGGAGTGTCTCTGTTCCATGCAGTTACTCAGGAGGAAGGCTGACAGTGGCACCACTATCTTGTGTCGCTCAACCAGAGGCTGGAGGATTAAGCAGACACCAGAACCATGAAAGGTTAAGGAGTTTGGACCTTCTCCTGGGGGCAAGAGGGATTAGTGCTTTTTTTTTTTTTATTTCAGCATAATATGGGGGGTATAGATGTTTAGGTTACGTGTGTTATTAGTGCTTTTAATGGCTTTTGTTCTATCCCTGGCTGGTGCAGGCTGTGTCATAGCCTAAGAAGACAACACAGTGTATCGCCTGGGGAACGTCCACTAAGATTTTTGCCATTCAAACCTAATATATGAAAATCCAGGCTTATGCTGCAAGTAAAGATGGAGATTGTTCATATCGCAAAAGGATTCTTTGCTTAACTAAAAGATTAATTTCAGAGTGCTCTTTAAGAGTAAATATCCCTTTGTACGGGGTTATTTAAAATTAATATTTATTTAATTCTGTTTATACCCAACTTTTTAAAAACTCTTCTGCGATGTGGCATTTCACCCGTTTTATTAATTTGAAGGTAACAATGTAACTATTTAAAATGTGACTATTGATCCCATTAACGTTAACAGCAAATGGATTTTTTCCCCCTGAGAATAAAATGATAGCAATTGTAATTTAGATTTTAAGCATTGTAACAAGTATAATCTTGAGTGGCAGGAACATTTCTTTAGTAATTATCTGAGTTCCCAAATTCTTGGTTTATGTTTCTATATAGTGTCTAGCAGGTTTTCTTTCCTGTTTTCAGAGCGCTCTTCTTCAGTAACTCCCAGTGTGCAAGGGCTGTTGTCTTTTTATAGCACCTGACACAGGGCCTGGCTCCCAGTAGGTGCTCAATAAATATTTGCTGAGCGACTAAGTAAACACTTTCTTGTACTTTTCAAACCAAATTCCAATGCAAAACGTTTTCCTAGTGAATTTTACCTCTGCCATCCATAACTTTCTTTTTAATTCATCAGTCCTTCTCTTTGCATTACACCTTTGCTTGACATAACAGTGAAATCTTTAGTCTTACTAAATAATCCAAGATAAATAAGAAATATGCTTCAGGAGAGCCAGTGTGTTCTTAAATTGTTGATTCCTGTGACTGAGTGAGAAAAATGAGTGTGTCTGGATATTCAAGAAATAAATTCTAGGCAACCTTAGCTTAGTTGTCTAGTTTGAAACATTAAGGACAATTTATCAGCCATTGCACTGTAGTTAAGTGCTAATCAAGTTTATGTTTCTCCTCCAAGCTAAGTAAGAGAGAACTCTGATTGCAGGGGAACACTAAAACCATCTATCACGAGGTCTTGAAATGCTTGTGACTTTAATTTCTATGAAGAGCATATGCTTATTGTGTTTAAATGCCAGTTTCACAAAAGCCATACATCTCAAGAGGGACAGTCAAGTAGTTGGAAAATAATTTGCAAAAAATTGAGTTCTTATGCTCCTACTTTCCAAGCATTTTTTCTCCTTTAGGTAAAAGGGGAAAAATCATCTCTTTATGTCCTGAAGGGTATGTATTGATGGGAATTCCAAATTCTGCACCATTTGTGCCCTTGAGAGCTCTGGTTCCCCAATAATCCCCATTCCCTCTGCTCACACTTGCACGTCATTCCTTGTCCTCGAAATTTATGTGACAGTCCAGAATTAGGGCCATGTTTGCATTTGCTTCTGAGAGCACAAGACTTACAAAGAAGTAGAAAGCAAATGCACTCAGGGCTCAGATTGGCACTGGACCTCACTAATAAAGGACCTGTCAGTAATTAAACCACCTCAGAATAATGAAATGATGGTACATAGTATTGAGAGAAGCCACTTGTTAGATTGCCCACCATAGCTAAAGCAAAAGCAGACCTGGGCTTCGAGGGAAGCATTCACCTGCCAGATGTTTTCTTTTGATACTTGTCAAAGATGATATTATTCGGAGGCATTTAAATGAGCGCATCTTTGTTTAGATGAAATACAACGCTGGCATCACAATATATTTATACTTTCTGTATGTTTTTGATCACCCAGATCTAGGGACCAAATTCTTCTAGAGTTCTTTGTTAGTCAGAAAGCCACTGTGTAAACCAGAAAGAATTTCCTGAGGGTCGGGGTAGGTGTGGGGACCAGCCATTGTTTAGCAAACAGGCAGAGTGAGTCTTCCTCCCAGCTCCTGTTACTGTAGTTCTGTTTCAGAAAGCAACACTTAAAGCTATTTAGATGGAAGGGAGTGAATAGGGATGAAGAGACCAATTAACCAATTTTTCTTGGCCTTTCCTCACACATAGACACGTTCTGTACAACACCCCAGTTTTGATATATTATTTTAATTAATCCCAGTCTTTTGATTCCTGCAAAAAGAAGGTTAGCAAATGTAACAATGCTCGGGAGTTTCTTTATTGTAAAAGACACATAATTTCAAGCATTTAATAAGGTAGATTTATTCTGGGTAGTTTAGCTTGCACATTCACTCAAAGAGCCCTCCCCAAAGACAACATTAAAAATGTGATTAGTTAGCTGCCATCAATAACACAAAATAGGAAAATGCTCTCTGAAGGGACAGCTTTGTGGAGGGCACTGCACAGTGTGTAGTAAAAATATATGGCCTAATAAGTTTACATTTGCAGGCTCATTTGTTAAAACTCTTGAATTTCTAATTTGTGTCGGAAAGATAAATGGACGGAGCCACAGCAAAGTGTGAGATTAATACTGATGGATGGGGATTCAGTTTTTTGCTAGCCTCTGAGTTCCGCACAACCCAGTAGGCAGTTTATAGGAAAACCAAATGTAAATAAAAAGAAGGACATTATTTACTCTGGTTGAGACCAATTACCGGTTATTTCGTTCCATTTAGCTTCATGGTTAAGGATATTTCTATGTAATCTAATCATTATACTTTAGTAATCAAAAGGCCTACAATTTATAATTTGATGCTTCTAAGATTGGCCCCCGGAAGCTCTATTATATAAGGCACAGTTAAGAATGACATTTCTCGTATTTCACAAAATATTTTCTCAAACTGTCCCCCCTCAAAAAAATTTCTGGATACAACATGAGAAGAAGACCTGGGCTCTGAGGAAATTTGTAAAAAAATAAGGAGGTTTTTCATAGCCAAGGATTTAGGAAAACAAAATTAGATTTTTGTGGGAAATTGATAGCAAAAGGTAAATTTAATGACTCTTTTCTGCTGTCTTAACCCCACTGCTCTATCACCATCACCAGGGCGTGACACTCAAGGTCTTAAGCGGGCCCCTGGCATGGAGCTGCCTCCACGGCTCATGAATGTCCTGCCTCTGGGTCACTGATGGTCCTTAGGTCAGAAATGGCTGTAGCAACGTTCCATGGCACAGAGGGAGGGAAATCAAACACTTGGTTTGGCAGAAGTCATTCTAAGATCATGAGATGAATCTCCAATACATTTGTAAACTCTAGCTCCTTTGACTGAAGCTGGACATATTTCTAATTATGAAACATGCTCTAAATTTTGTGCAAATATGTCATAAGGTCCACTTGGAGGGGTGGAAATCAGCAAGTTAAATTCCCCTCCCCTCCTCTTCTCTTTCCCTCTCCTTCCTCCCTCTCCCTCTCTCTTTCTCTCTCTTTGTTAGCACACACTTATACACCTGAAAGCAATCTCCAGGAGGAAATCTCCAACCATCCTTGAATTCCTCATTGACACCCCTTTCTCTGCTCAGTCTATACCAAGAGGTACTGTGCCACAGAGGAAAGAGTGTTGGCCAAGGGAGCAGAAAAACCAAGGAGATGGCTCCAGTTTCACAGCTTAAGAGCTGTGTGACGGGCAAGCCACTTACCTTCTCAGAGTCTCACCTCTAGAATGGGGATAATGGTATTTATTAGAAAGGCTATGTTGCCGGGCGCGGTGGCTCACGCCTGTAATCCTAGCACTCTGGGAGGCCGAGGCGGGCGGATCGTTCTGAGCTCAGGAGTTCGAGACCAGCCTGAGCAA
>CAUYSK010077589.1:0-20045 GCA_963575035.1 Avahi laniger | reverse complement strand
GAGTGCCGTGGCGTCAGCCTAGCTCACAGCAACCTCAAACTCCTGGGCTCAAGCGATCCTCCTGCCTCAGCCTCCCGAGTAGCTGAGACTACAGGCATGTGCCACCATGCCCGGCTAATTTTTTCTATATATTTTTAGTTGGCCGATTAATTTCTTTCTATTTTTGGTAGAGACAGGGTCTTGCTCTTGCTCAGGCTGGTCTCGAACTCCTGAGCTCAAACAATCCGCCGGCCTCGGCCTCCCAGAGTGCTAGGATTACAGGCGGGAGCCACCGCACCCAGCCTGCTTACTTTTTTTTTTCAAGGTGTAGCTTTCCAATACTAAGTCTGCAAAATTCAGTCACATTACAGGATAGTCATATCCTATAAAATTATTGTTAATGCCATTTTATACCAGTAAGTTAATATTCATTGTATCACTAAGCCTTGCACAGTAGGCATTTTATAAATATTTAGTGAAAGAATGTGGATATTTAGAGAAAGGATCTGTTATAGCTTTGCTCTGTGTATTTGACAAATACACAGAGATCCCCAAATTAAATGTATGAGAAATATATGCTGTCCTATGTACATAGCTTATAAAGAATTATGTTTAGTTTGGTGTGTTGGCCTTTGAGGGATATTATCAAATAGAGATCCAGGGAGTTTTCTGAGGATTCTTGAATTATGTTAATAACAGGAGACTGGTATTAGTCTCAAGAGAGAAGATGATGGGGCCGGGCCCAGTGGCTCACACCTAGAATCCCAGCACTTTGGGAGGCCCAGGTGAGAGGATCGTTTGAGGCCAGGAGTTCAAGACCAGCCTGGGCAAAATAGCAAGACTGAGTCTCTACAAAAAGAGAGAGAAAGAGGGAGAAGATGGTCTTAAAATACTAAAAAATGAACTTGCATGTATGTATATTTTACATTCCTAGTTTTATTCAATTTTTATAAAACTCCTTTAATAGAAGTGGGAAACCATTGTTACCTCCTTTTGGGTTAGGATATATGTCAGGTGCTATAACACAGATACTTTTTAAAGTAACAGGTGGCTTAAACAAGATATAAGTTTATTTCTCTGTCATATGAAGTCCAAGTTGGTGTGGTAGCTCTGCCCTGTCAAGTTGTCAGGGGCCTGGACTCTTTTTATCTTGTTCTCAGGGTATTGTTCTCATCCACAGAGACTAACTTGGCTCACCCCACATCTGAATTCCAGCCATTGGGCAGGAGGAAAGGGGAAAGGGAGGTCCCTCCCGCTCACAGTCCGTTGACCAGGATTTAAGCACAATGCCGCATCCAGTGCAAGGAAGGTCGAGAAATGGAGCCTTTGCTGGGTGTCCATGTTCCTACCAAAAAATGCAATGATGATAAAAGGAGGGGAGAGCAGATACCAGGGGACAATTAGCCTCTACCACACCTCTTTTTTAGAGATAAGAACGTTGATCCTTAGAAAATAATTTGTTCAACGTCACACATCAATTAATGAAATATATTTGAAAGACTGTCCTATAAAGCTGTGGTCCCCAACCTCAGGTCATGGCCCATGGAGCATTTCTGGTCCACGGCCTGTTAGGAACTGGGCCTTTCATCACTGCCTGAGCTCCACGGTGGGTGTGCTAGAAGATTCTTAAGGGTCTAACTCCAGGATTCTATGATTAAGCTTTCAGTTTTATCTCTTGCTACTTTTCCTAAACCTTTCATTTTAGTTAGGACGGGCCACTTATACTAGCCAAATATGTGTGCATTTCTGTCTTTGATATTCTCTCCTTTTCCCACCTCTTCTTCACCCTTCTTTTAGTTGCTCCAAATTGCAACCATTCTTTAAGATCTAGATCAAATGTCGTGAGTTTCACCCATGCCTGTCCCAACCTATAATCCACCTACAACTTCTCTCCAACTTACTATACATACTGTGTCCTTAATAAATGTTGGTTATATATTGAATGAATGAAAACTTTCCTCACCATCCCACTATGATTTCACCTCTCATTCAATTCTTAAAAGTTCTTGTTTCTTTCTACCAGTCGTTGCACACCAAATTTGTTCTTTTAATTACCTTTACAAAAAACTACCATGCAGTGTAAAGTTTGCAGTAATAAAAATAAATCCAGGAAAAGTAGAATGGAGGAAGTGTTTAACTGGAGGTGTCGGGGGTAGTCACAGAAGTGTCTTAGAAGAGAATTCCTTATCAAGGTTTTTGTAAAGTCTAGCTGGAGGAGAAATGATGATGGAAGGAACAGTATGCACAGTGGCATGGAACAGCATGATGCGCTCAGGGTACTGTGAGTACAGTGGTGCATTACCGCTGCCACATAAAGACAGGGAAAGGGAGTGGTCATTTCAAGGAGTCCAGAATTGCTTCTGTCCTGTAGTCCAGGGAACCAAAAGCAAGGGAGAGACTTATGCAAAATTAGCAGGTTGGCTTAGAGCTGGAATTGAGAACTCTCTTCAGATGACCTTACCTTGCTCAGTAGCAACCAAGAAAGGTAGAGTAAGGGACGTGAGAATAATGATAAAAGATTGGAAGATCTTCCACAAGGAATGGAGAGGAAGTTGACCAAAGACAAGTCTGAAAGGCCCAACTGAATTTGAAAACATGAATTTTAGTGACAGCAATATACATGTTCATGCGGTTTTCTCTAGCAGTGCTCATAGGTTAGGTATGGGAGGAAACAGGTGGCAGGATTGATTCAGGTTTAGAAATTTATAGGTATGTGGAAAGGCCAAGGAGGCGAGGGAATTAGAAGTGTTGTCGAGAAGGAATTTAAGTAAGCAGTCACGGGGTCGAGATTGCATAAGGAGGAAAACCAGGCCAGAAAGATAAATCAGGAAAATATCGAATGGTTGGAAGATTAAGGCCTCTGTGACGTCAAAGGAAGGTATGTACGGAAGAAACGACACTGCGACAGAGTTGGGAGGGGAGGTGGGGGCTGTGCTCAGAGAGCGAGATATTAATGCTTGAGATTACTTCAGTAGAGCAGTCTAGAAAGTTGGCGAGGCTGTGGGTGTCGTAGCAATGGTGTGGAGAATGGCGTGGGGCAAAGAACTCTGAGTCTAGGGTGTTAGGTTATTTGCGTGGCATTAAAATAGCCAGTATGATTGCAGGTGTTGGGGTGAAGAGAGAAAGGTTACAAACCAGGTACTTCCTGTGACATCAGAGAGGAGGGGAAGAGCATGGTAATAGCCACATGTGTGTGCCTCATGCTTTTAAGCCTTAAGCTTCACGATAGAAGAATCACAGCCTGCAGGTGACAGGGAGGAGTCAGGAATGCGCTGGCACTGCCTCCTGGACCTGCGGAAGGTGGGGGTGGAGAACAAACATCACCTTCCCTTAGGAGAACAATACAGGCAGTACCCTCATGAGATAGCCAGGTTTCAGTTAGGCAATGAGTGGAGTGTTCCGCGAGGAGATTGAGAATATTAGAGTTTGTTTAACCCTAGAACAGGGTTTCAGGTGGTAGTAGCATAAGCTGGGAAAGAGAATAGCAACAGGAGAACGAATCAGAGCGAGGAAGGATGGAACAGCAGGACAGAAGAGGCAGGAGGGGGAGAGGTACCAGGACTTTCACTGTAGCCTTTTCCTGTGCATTACAGGGATGAAAGGTATAGACAGAACTGAGTGGACTTAAGATTTCCAATATGGATATGAAATAATTTTGTGTTATGTCTAAGGCCTGGGTGATACAATTCAGTTTCTCCATCTGCTCCTTCTAGGAGTGCAAGAATGAGGCCACACTTGGTCTTGCCATCCACTTCTTAGGGGGTCTTGCCTCCTATGGTCTGTGTCTTTTCTCTGTCTCACACCCCTCTACCCTCAGCCTCACCAATCTTTTAACTCTCATTTCAGAGGATGAACTATTCTTTGTCCTATTCCTTGCCATTTCCCTATATTTTTGATCTCATCCCCATCTAACTTCCTCCCCCCTCCTCGTACAGAGTCTTGCCCTGTTGCTGGGGCTAGAGTGCAGTGGCGTCATCATAGTTCACTGCAACCTCCAACTCCTGGGTTCAAGGGATCCTCCTGCCTCAACCTTCTGAGTAGCTGGGACTACAGGCGCACACCACCATGCTGGGTTAATTTTTCTATTTTTTGTAGAATCAAAGTCTCACTCTTGCTCAGGCTGGTCTCAAACTCTTGGCCTCAAGCGGTCCTCCCGCCTCGGTCTCCTAGCGTGCTAGGATTACAAACTTGAGCCACTGTACCAGCCTTTCCCTCTCTTTCTATACAATTCTGATGGCAAACTTCATAAAACAATAACCTACATTTCCTCTCTTAAGCATTCCTCCTCTTCTGTCAATCCTGTGTTCTGATTTCAGCCCCTCCACTCGACTAAAACTGTCTTTACTGGTATCTTCGGTCGTCTCTAATTGCCATGTCTAGTCAATACTTTCTCATTTGCACCTTTGTTCTCTTTTTAAAGCTCTCTTTTTAAAATTACCTGTTTCTTGAAACTTGACTATCTTGGCTTCCATGAACCCTGCTCTCTACTATAACTTGCTTCTCTGATCTTTCCCTAAATTCTCTGAGGGCACCACTCTACCCATCTTTTTTTTCCTAACAGATTTTATTTGTAGAGCAAAATTCAGTGGAAAGTACAGAGAGTTCCCATACCCCTCCACCTCCCCCACTATCAACATCCTGCACCACAGTGGTACTTTTGTTACAATGGACAAATTACACTGACACGTTATTACCACCCATAGTTCATAGTTTGCATTAGGGTTCATTCTTAGAATTGTATATTTTATGGGTTTTGACAAATGTATAATAACATGTATCCACCATGCTAGTATCATATAGAATAGTTTCACTGTCCTAAAAATCCTCCCTACTCTGACTGTTTGTCTCTCTCTCTCTCTCTCTCTCTCTCTCTCTCTCTCTCTCTCTCTCTCTCTCTCTCTCGCCTGTAGCCACTCATCTTTTTACTGTCTCCATAGTTTTACCTTTTCCAGAATGTCATATAGTTGGAATCATTCAGTATGTAGTCCTTTCACACTGGCTTCTTTCACTTAGTATTATAATATAAATTTGAAGTTCCTCCCTGTCGGGTGGGCACGGTGGCTCACACCTGTAATCCTAGCACTCTGGGATGCCGAGGCAGGAAGATTGCTTGAGGTTAGGAATTCAAGACCAGCCTGAGCAAGAGCAAGACCCCATCTCTACCAAAAATAGAAAAAATTAGCCGGATGTGGTGGCCTGTGCCTGTAGTCCCACCTACTCAGGAGGCTGAGACAGGAGGATCACTTGAGCCCAGGAAGTTGAGGTTGCAGTGAACTATGATGACTCCACTGCACTCGACCCAGGGCAACAGAGCGAGACTGTCGCGAAAAAAAAGAAAGAAAGAAAGAAAGTTCTTCCATGTCTTTTCAAGGCTAGATAGCTCGTTTCTTTTTTAGTACTGAATAACATTCCATTGTCTGGATGTACCCGCGGTTTATTTATCCATTCACCTACCATTCACTAGGATGCCTTAGTTGCTTCCAAGTTTTGGCAGTTATGAATAAAGCTGCCATAAACATCCATTTGCAGGTTTTTGTGTGGACATAAGTTTTCAGCTCATTTGATTAAATACCAAGAAGTGGGATTGCTGGATCATAACAGTATTGCCCACACTTCTTTAAAGACTGAAGTTCCGTAGGATTGCTGAGGAAAGGAGGGTAATTATTAGGATTCTACTTTGCAAATAAATAAAGATCAGAAAAGTTTAAATGATTTGCCCAAGGTTGTACTAGTAGTAAGTGATAGACCAGATCTAAAATTCAGCTCCTCTAAATTTTTATTAGGTCAAGCCAATTATTTATATATTAGTTGAATTTATATTCAAGTAGACTAGTATTAAAAAGAAAGTTTTCTCCTTTTTAAACTTAATAATTTAAAAACATTTTACCACGAATTTTTCTGCAGTAGCATTGATGAGTTCATTCATTCTACCAACTAATATGATTTAGAAAAGTATAGACATATAGGATTTTACAGTAATTAGTTTTTATTTAACAGTTTTAGGAAAGTCCCTCTGTCATATGATAACTGTTTAGTATCTGAGGAATTGCCAGGTGGTTTTTAGAAGAGGCTGTACTGCAAAATGCTTTCTTGATGAAGATTCAGTGTTGATGTACCACTCTTTAACACACTGACTGCCACACTAGAAAAAAAAAAATTTCCCTGGGGCTACAGTGTTTTATTACGAAAATAGAATTAAAACTTCAAAAACAAAATGATCCTTTCTAATTTAATGAAAAATTTGTTATTTTTTATTGTTTTCTGTGTGTGAGTTATATGCAACTTGAAAAATAGTTCTCATGGCTTCCAAGGTGAAGAGACGTGTGAGTTACATATGCTTCATAGGGCCCCGGGCTCAAAACTAGCATGAGTTAAATACAACTCACATGGCAGTTAATGTGTTAAAATGGTTTTTAACAATAAACACAAGTCAAAACTTTATTAGAGGCCGGACGTGGTGGCTCACGCCTGTAATCCTAGCTCTCTGGGAGGCCGAGGCGGGTGGATTGTTTGAGCTCAGGAGTTCGAAACCAGCCTGAGCAAGAGAGAGACCCTGTCTCTACTAAAAATAGAAAGAAATTAATCGGACAACTAAAAATATATAGAAAAAATTAGCTGGGCATGGTGGTGCATGCCTGTAGTCTCAGCTGCTTGGGAGGCTGAGGCAGAAGGATTGCTTGAGCCCAGGAGTTTGAGGTTGCTGTGAGCTAGGCTGACGCCATGGCACTCACTCTAACCCGGGCAAAAAGTGAGACTCTGTCTCAAAAAAAAAAAAAAAAAAACTTTATTAGAGTCAAAATATCTGACATTATATCATCCCATTCTCCCCTTACTAGTTAAATCCTACTAGTCCTTTAGAGCTTAGCTCACATGCCACGTCTTCTAAGGAGTCTTCCCTAATTTCTCAGCCAGAATTAAAAGTTCTTTCCTTGTTTGAACTTTCAAAGATTAGTAGGATTTAACCAGAAAGGACAAACAGTTACCATATGACTCTGCAATTCCACTCTTACGTGGAATGAAATTCTATACTCAAAAGAAAATATAATGTCCACACATAAACTTGTGCGTGAATTTTCATAGCAGCATTGTCATAATAGCCAAAAAGATGAAACAACCCCCAATGGCCATGAGCTGATGAATGGATAAATAAAATGTGGTATGTCCATAGAATGGAATATCGTTTGGCAGTGAAAAGAAATGAAGTACTGATAAATGCTACAACATGGATGAAACTTGAAAACATCATGCTAAGTAAAGAAGGTAGTCGCAAAAAGACAACATATTGTATGATTCAATTTATACGAACTGTCTGAAATAAGCAAAATCTGTAGATACGGAAAGTAGATCAGTGGTTACCTGGGGCTGAGGGATCGGAGGGAAATGGGAAGTGTGAGGTTTCTTTTAGAGGTGACGAGAATGTTCTAAAATTGATTGTGTGGTTTTACACATTGAATATACTAAAAACTGTTGAATTAGACACTTTAAATGGGTAGATTATATGGTATGTGAGTTATATGTCAATAAAGCTGTTTTTAGAAAAGTGTTTTCTGACAGAATTCCACTAAGCCAATCTAATTCCTGGGTAAGTCTATTCTTTCATTTAACAAATACTTGCTGAGTGTCTGCTGTGTGCTAGGCACTGCAGGAATAGCTCATTTTAATGTGCCTCGGTTCATCGCATTGTGCAGATGTTTTTTACAAATTGAAGGTTTGTGACAACCCTACTTTGAGCAAACCTATCAGGGCCATTTTTCAACAGCATGTGCTCACTTAGTGTTTCTGTGTCACATTTTGGTAATTCTCACATATATCAAACTTTTCCATTATTATCTCTGTTGTGGTGTTCTATGATCAGTGATCTCTGACATTACTATTATAATTGTTTTGGGGTGCTATGAACCGTGCCAATGCAAGATGGCAAACTTCATTGACAAATGTTACATGTCTTCTGACTGCTCCATCAACCAGCTGTTTCCCATCTCTTTCCCTAGCCTCGGGCCTCCCTGTTCCCTGAGACACAACAATATTGAAATTAGGCCAGTTAATAACCCTACAGTGGTCTCTAAGTGTTTAAGTGAAAGGAAGTGTCATAAATGTCTCACTTTAGATCAAAAGCTAGAAATGATTAAGCTTAATGAGGAAGGCATCTTGAAAGCCAAAGTGGACCAAAACCTAGGCCTCTTGCACCAGTTAGCCAAATTGTTGAATACAAAGAAGAAGTTCTTGAAGGAATTAAAAGTGCTACTCCAGTGAACACGTGAATGAGAAGAAAGAGATGGAGGAAATTTTGGAGAGAAGATCAAACCAGTAACAACATTCCCTTAAGCCAAAGCCTAATCCAGAGCAAGGCCCTAACTCTTCAATTCTGTGAATGCTGAGAGAGGTGAGGGAGCTTCAGAAGAAAAATTTGAAGCTGGCAGAGGTTGATTCATGAAGTTTAAGGAAGGAAGCCATCTCTGTAACATAAAAGTGCAAGGCAGGCCGGGTGCGGTGGCTCACGCCTGTAATCCTAACACTCTGGGAGGCCGAGGTGGGAGGATCATTTCAGCTCAGGAGTTCGAGACCAGCCTGAGCAAGAACGAGAGACCTTGTCTCTTCTAAAAAAATAGAAAGAAATTAGCTGCACAACTAAAAATATATATATATAAAAAATTAGCTGGACATGGTGGCACATACCTGTAGTCCCAGCTACTCGGGAGGCTGAGACAGTAGGATTGCTTGAGCCCAGGAGTTTGAGGTTGCTGTGAGCTAGGCTGATGCCACGGCACTCTAACCTGGGCAACAGAGTGAGACTCTGTCATAAAAAAAAGGATAAAAGAAGAAAAGTGCAAGGTGAAGCGGCAGGTGCTGATGGAGAAGCTGCAGCAAGTTATCTGGAAGTTCTAGCTAAGATAATTAATGAAAGTGGCTACTCTAAACAACAGATTTTCAATAGAGGCCGAACAGCCTTCTATTGGAAGACGATGACATCTAGGACTTTCATAGTTAGAGAGGATAAGTAAATGCTTGGCTTCAAAACTTTAAAGGACAGGCTGACACTCTTGTTAGGGAATAATGCAGCTATTGACTTTCAGTTGAAGCCAAAGCTCATTTACCAGTTCAAACAGGGCCCTTAAGAATTATGCTGCATCTACTCTGCCTGTGCTCTATGACTGGAACAACAAAGCCTGGATGACCGCACATTTGTTTAAAGCATGGTTTACCAAATATTTTAAGCCCTCTCTTGAGACTTACTGCTTAGGAAAAAAGATTCCTTTTTACAGCTCATTGACAATGCACCTAGTCACCAGAGAGCTCCGATGAAGCTGTAGGAGGAGATTAGTGTTGTTGTCATGCCTGATAATACAGTATCCATTCTGCAGCCTATGGATCAAGGAGTAACTTTGATTTTCAAGTCCTGTTATTTAAGAAATACATTTTGTAAGACTATAGCTGCCTCAGATAGCAATTCCTCTGATAGATCTGGGCAAAGTCAATTGAAAATCTTCTGGAAAGGATTCACCACTCCAGATGCCATTAAGAACATTCATGATTCATGGGAGGAGGCCAAAATACCAGCATTAACAAGAGTTTGGAAGAAGTCCATTCCAGCTCTCATGGTTGACACTGAGGGGGTTCAAGATTTCAGTGGAGGAAACAACAGCAGAATGTGATGGAAATAGCAAGAGAACTAAAATTATAAGCAGAGCCTGAAGATGTGACTGAATTGCTGCAATCTCATGATAAAATTTGAATGAATGAATTGTTCCTTACAGATGAGTGAAGAAAGTCTTATCCATTTTCTCGAGATGGAAACTACTCGTGAGGAAGATGTCGTGAACGTTGTTGAAATGACAACAAAGAATTTAGAATACTACATAAACTCAGTTGATAAAGCAGTGGCAGGGTCTGAGTGCATTGACTCCAATTCTGAAAGAAGTTCTGTGGGTAAAATGCTATCAAGCAGTATTGCATGGTACAGAGAAGTTATTCATGAAAGGAAGAGTCAATGCGGCAAACTCCATTATAGTCTTATTTTAAGAAATTGCCACAGCCACCCCAGCCTTGAGCAACCACCACCCTGATCAGTCAGCAGCATCAACATTAAGGTAAGACCTTCTACCAGCAGAAAGATTATGACTCATTGAAGGCGCAGATGATCATTGGCATTTTTTAGCAATAAAGTATTTTTAATTAAGGTATGTACATTATGTTTTTTAGACACAATGCTATTGCACGTTTAATAGACTACAATATAGTGAAACATAACTTTTATATGTCCTGAGAAACCAAAAAATTTGTGTGATTCACTTTATTGTGATATTTGCTTTATTTTGGTGGTCTGGAACCAAACCTGCAATACCTGAGCTATACTGTTTTCCAGGCAATTGAACTATTTTTATTTCTTTTCACTTCACTTTTTTATATTATTAAATTTATTTATTTGGCATTTATTCTCTTGTCTGTGCAAAGTGTAAAGATTATAATATCTGGCCAAAGACAGTTGCTCACACCTGTATTCCCAACACTTTGGGAGGCTACGGCAGGAGGATCACTTGAGGCCAGAAGTTCAAAACCAGCCTGGGCAACAGAGCAAGACCCTGTCTCTAAAAATAAATAAATAAATAAATATTATAACATCTATCCTAAATTGTGTTAATCTGCCATAATCTGTATAGTCACTATTATTTTTATTAAATTAAAATTTCAGGATCAGATTTTACATGTCTAAATTCTGTTAAGAATTCTTAATTTTGTGGCAATTTATAGTCAAGAGCAAACATTATCGTGTGTTTTTTTGTTTGTTTGTTTTTGAGACAGTCTGTCTTGCTCTGTTGCCCAGGCTGGAGTATCATGACATTATTATAGTTCACTGTAACCTCCAACTCCTGAGCACAAGCAGTCCTCCTGCCTCAGTTTCCCAAGTAGCTGGTACTATAGGCATGTACCCCCATGCCCAGCTAATTTTCTTTTTTTAGAGATGGGGTCTCACTATGTTGCCTAGGCTGCTCTTGAATTCTTGGCCTCAAGCAATCCCCCTGCCTCAGCCTCCCAAAGTACAGAGCTTCCAGGTATGAGCCACCCTGCCCAGCTCATGTGTCATTTTAGCCAGTGAGTTTTATGTTTATTATTGCTCCCAATAATGTTCATTATGGATTGGACAAAAGACAGAATTTCTTTCTTAGCTAATCCAAAAGAGAATTTTAAACATTGCCTTCCAGCTCTGTATTAGGGTTTAGGGAGCAAAGATCTTTAGGGTTGAAATGTCCTGCTTTGGGGACAGACTGGGTAAGCGCATGGACAAAACCATAAAAGTATACGTTGTAGAGAAGAGGTGGCTGGGGAGGGGACACAATGGAGAATGTCCGGGGGATGATGTACTGAAGGACAAGACTGGAAAGGTGCATTGGGGCCAGAATTTGGCGGGCGTGAGATGCCTTCACATGAAGATTGGTTTTATTCTGTAAGCAATATGATCTTGAACCCCATTTTTTCCTGATTCTAAAATTAATATAAGATCAATATAGAAAATTTGGAAAATACATAAAATTACAAAGAAAAAAAATGTTACCCATCAGAAGTAATCACTGGTAACATTTTGGAATATAGCTTTCCAGTTTCTTCCAGTTTGTCTTTTGCAAAATTGAAACCAAATTACATACACAATTTTTTATTCTGCTTTTTTTGTTTTACTGAACATTATAATACTAGTATTATATTTTCCATGTTACTAGAAACTTTAGTACGTTATTTTGATAATGCCATACGTTCTTTCATGAATAGAGTGTAAGTTAAGCAACAGGTCTTCTGTTTTGAATATTACTGTTGTTTCCAGTATATTCCCTTTATTGCTGATTCTGAGCTTTTTCCCTTGAACATTTGAGTGTAAGGTGCAAGCAAGGTCTATGACGATGTGTGGTAGGTGGCGGAGAGTTTATGTCTGAAACTGAGCAGAGTAGTCAGGACTGCAGACCTAGATTTTGAAATAATCCACACAGACAAGGTAACAAAGTCAGGGATAGCAGACAGAACAAAATGCAAGTGTCAGAGGACAGACCCTTGGTAGAAGAAGACCTGATTGAGGAAAATGAGACCAAAACGTTGGAGAGGAGTGTGATGTCGCAGAAGCTAACTGGGGAAAGAGCTTTAGAGGAGAGGGTGTCTAGTTCTGCCAAGCGTGGGGAGTGGGCCTGAGAACTGCTCTCTTTTTTGACAATCAGCAGGTGAAGATGAGAGAGAAATTTCATACGAGTTGTAGGAGCAAAACCAGGTTTCAAGGGCTAGCAAGCAGGAGGTGCGGCGGCAAAAGCATGGAGTGTACTTTCTTTGGGGAGGTTTGTTAATCAAGACAAGGAGAAAAGTGGAATTAGGTGAAGAGGAAAGACAGGAACAAACAGAAATTTTATTTGATGTGTTTCCTTTTAGGGTAGGGACTTGAACATGACTGTAGGTTGGGGCAAAGGAATAGTGTAAGAGGAAATAGAAATATTAAAAACACAAAGTGATGATTGAACGTCTACCCACTGTTTGAAAGTATATTTCTTTTCTGTCTTAAAACTTGATTACCGGTTTCAGAAGAAATTCTCAGACTTTTCCTAATCAAATGATATTTCCAAGCATTGTGGCTTAGAAACTGGCTTACACCCAAGACTTATTTTATCTTAATGAAATGAGGAACTGCCCATAGTATTGATTTTGGACTTTGCATGTTTGCTTTGTTTTCTTTAAATGAGTCATCACTAGCATAGCATTAGAATAAACTCATTTAATGATATTTTCTTTCTAGTTAAAATTTTAAATATTTCCTTATTCACAGACTGTAACCACATTTCAATTGCAATTTATGGGAATTCTATAGTGCTGGTGTGATAACTTAAAGTTATTAATATTTTATCTTCTATTATTATCTTTTGGGAGCCAGTCTAGGGTCCTTATAAGGTTCTGTATTTTTTTTTTTTTTTGAGACAGAATCTCGCTCTGTTGCCCTGGCTAGAGTGCCATGTCATCAGCCTAGCTCACAGCAACCTCAGACTCCTGGGCTCAAGCGATCCTCCTGCCTCAGCCTCCCGAGTAGCTGGGACTACAGACATGCGCCACCATGCTCGGCTAATTTTTTCTATATATTTTTAGTTGTCCAATTAATTTCTTTCTATTTTTGGTAGAGACGGGGTCTCGCTCTTGCTCAGCTGGTCTCGAACTCCTGAGCTCAAACAATCCGCCCACCTGGGCCTCCCAGAGAGCTAGGATTACAGGCGTGAGCCACTGCGCCCAGCCCAGATTCTGTATTTTTTAAAGTATCTCCTCTGTATACCATCCTAGGTATTTCAGTCATTCCTTGTGGTTAAGGAATGACTTCCAGAAGTCTCACATGAATATCTTACTTAGTCCTATGGACACCACTGTTTCCTTTGTATACAAGGCAGAAAACAATTTTAGAAATAACAGCCTGGGAAGGTGGTTAGAAAAGATTGTTTGTATTCCTTGCAAAAAAAGATAATTGGTTCCAAAATTTTACTTTAGGCTAAATTAATAAAGGATCATTCATAAGCAACCATAAATTACCTTTATAATTTCTATTAATAAAAAGGTAAACTTAATCATCAAGCTAGTAATACGGATAATATACATTTGTACCTATATGCAGTTGAAAACTGTAAACTCTTTCATTATACTAATAACACATAAGCCTTCCTGAAGCAACCAGGAACTCAGGTAAATATTAGCATTTACCATTTCCTGATCTGAGAAACTGTAAATAGTACCAACAGGTAGTAAGAATGAATTTGAGAGCTATTTTTTGCTAAGGTAACTCGTGCAAACCCCAGTGCCACGTAACTCTCTGTGGTATTGTGTTGCCTTCAGAGAAACACCAATCCAGCCTTCAGAATAATTAAGAAACTATTTTTAAATGTTTATTACAATTTCTCTAACTCACCTGCCCTCTCCCTCCGGAGTTTCCTTCTATGCGATCAGTGGTGTCAGACAGGTCAAGTAGTGCTGTGTGACGCATGAACATGAAGTTTATTTACATTGACCGTGATCGATGACAGCAAGTCTGTGCCACTAAAGAAAAATTCCAGTGTGTGTGGTCAACACAGTCCTTTTGTAAACAACCTCCTTGTAATCTCGTCCTCTCGCCGACGCACAGATCCCTTCCAGTCTGCTCCCGGCCTTCCTTCACAATAGAGCTAGCTGGACTGTGTTGTTGTGCTTCTGATTGTAAGTTACTTCCTCTGCATGAGTTTTCATCATCATAATCTCATTATTATAAGGATAACCAAGACCGCCAGAATAGAACTTCCACGGTACAGTTTGTAATATGCTGTGTGCTGTTTTATCACACTTCTGCTGTGTCATTGGCTTATTTTACCCTGATCTCAAGAATGTAAGCATTCTGCAATCTTCTCCTTATCAATATCTCCAAGTATGTCTTGGTGACCTGTACATGTTTTTTTTTTTTTAATTCACTACTTAATATCCCTGTACCAGAAAACCCTGATAAATTTTCCTCTTCTGATATTATAGATTTTCCTTTTGATAATTATACTTATGAAAATACCAATGGAGGATTACTTTTATAATACATAGCGAAGTTTCATTAAACTCCTATTTCCCTTGCTGTCGGTATCTTTCATTTGCAAGGCAGCTATTCTATTCTACATGCATGTAGAAGACCCCAGGAGTTTATATTATAGGAACAAGAGAATCATTTTACCCAGGGACTCAGGAAATGCATCATAGGAAAAGCTTTTGAGTTTTAAATCATAACACTTTTGGGTTTATTCAGTGCTTTGTATATATATTATTTCATTTTCAAACTTCCATTTGAAGTAAGATTTTATAACCATTTTGTAGATTGAGACAACATGTGTTTACCAATTTGTAGCTGACTATAAAACATTTCATAGGCCAGATGTGGTGGCTCACACCTGTAATCCCAGCCCCGTGAAGATCCCTTGAGGCTAGGAATTCAAGACCAGCCCAGGCAACACAATGAGGCCCCATCTCTAAAAAAAAAAATTAAAAATAAAAATTAGCCAGACATGGTGGCGTAGGCCTGTTGTCCTAGCTACTTGAGAGGCTAAGGAGGGAGGATCAGTTGAGCCCAGGAGTTCTAGGTTACAGTGAGCTATGATTGCACCGCTGTACTCCAGCCTGGGTCGCAGAGCAAGACACTGCCTCTTTAAAAAAAACCAAAAAAACAAAAAAAAAAACAAAATTCATGTAAGAGGAAACTTATGCAGAGAAAAGTAATTCGTTCAACAAATTCTATTCAGTGTTGAAATTAAACTTGAGCCCAGATTTTCTGAGTCTAAAATTCATCCCCTCTTCTTTATACTGCGTAAGTGAGTTGGACAAGTAGGACAGGGATAGAAGGCATCTGGAGGGCATCCTGGAGGGAGGGAACAACACGAAGGCAGACACGCGGTGCATAGTGCCGAGGTAGAGAACGGAGGATGATGCAGTTGAGGGAAGAGTCGTTGAACTGTAGCGGACTTGGGATGAATCATAGGAGATCAAATCTGAGAGGCTGAGGGCAGAAGATGCAAAATTAATACATAGCTGAAGAGTTCGGCATTTAGTCTGTGTAAAATAAGGAGCCACAAATTTCTCGATCTGGAAACTGAGTGCATCTGTGATTGATAAGCTGTTTACAGCTATTCTTTCCCCTTGTCTTTTTAGAATATTCAGAAAGGACAAAAAAGTCCTTTTGTTCAAAAGTAAAGTATTTTAAAAGAACAGATAACCTACTGACTTGGTTTCTTGCCTTTTCTTGATTCTTAAAATGTAACTTTTTATTCATTTTTCATGTTCTCATACATTTCTTCAAGTATCTTATTCAGAAGGGGAACCTGGATGACAGGTTTTTGCTTTGTTTTCTTTTGGGTTTTTTTGCCCCTCTAAGAGATGACTTTCTTTTCCCTTCATACACAGTGCCCAGTTAGGGCTGGCTATAGAATCCATAGTTCACATCAGCTAATGTTCCATGAAGTTATTGCCTTATCCCTTTGTTTTTAGGAGTTGCAGAGAACACATTTTCATTCCTATGTGCATACCTGATTTTGTTAATAAACTTTATTTTTTAGAGCAGTCTTGGCGTCACAGCAAAATTGAGCAGAAGGTACAGAAATGTCCACATCCCCCCCCACCCCACATACACCCCATTATTAACATCCCCCATCAGAGTGGTACATTTATGATAGTCGATAAACCTGCATTGACACATCGTCATCCATCACCCAAAGTCCGTAGTTTACATTAGGGTTCACACTTGGTGTGTACATGCTGTGGGTTTCGGCGGTGTATAACGACATGCATTCATCATTATAGTGTGACGCAGAACAGTTTCCCTGCTCTAAGCATCCTCTGCTCCACCTGCTCATCCCTCCCTCCCCAACTGATGCTTTTACTGTCTGCACAGTTTTGCCTTTTCTAGAATGTCATAGTTCATAAGCTGATTTTAATTTCCCATACCCTTGCAGGATTTTTACCTTATTGACATTGGGAAGTTTTGTATAGTTTTCATTAAATTTTCCCGGACTACAATGTGTATTCTCCAGTTTTCAGTATTAGGTATTTCCTTAGATTAATTTGGAAATGATTTTTTTTTCCTATTATTCCTTTTTTATTATGTCTTCTGCGTCTGTGTTGTTCTTTCTAGAAAGTGGGGAAGTGATGCTATGTAAAATTTGTATAGTTACAGCGAAATATATTAATTTTCTTGAATGAGTTTGACTTTTTTAGATGTCACATGTAAGTGAGATTGTGTAATATATTTGTCTTTCTGTGTCTGGGTTATTTCACCTAGCATAATGTCTTAAATGTTCATCCTTATTGCCATAAATGGCAAGATTTCCTTCTTTTTTAAGGTTGAATAATATTCCAGTATGTGTGTGTGTGTGTGTGTGTGTGTGTGTGTATGCATTGCACATCAGTTGATGGACACCTATGTTTCCACATTTTGGCTCTTATGGATAATGCTAAAATGAGCATGGGGGTGCAACATACGTCTTTGAAATACTGATTTCATTTTCTTTGGATATATACCTAGAAGTGAAAGTGCTAGATCATATTGTGGATCTATTTTTATTTATTTTATTTTTTTAGACATGGGTTCTTGCTCTGTTGCCCAGGCTGGTGTGCAGTCGTGTGATCTTACCTCACTGCAGCCTCAAACTCCTGGGCTCAAGTGATCCTCTCACAGCAGCCTCCTGAGTAGCTGGAACTACAGGCATGCGCCACTACACCCAGCTTTTTTTTTTTTTTAATAGAAACAGAGTCACACTATATTGTCCAGGCTGGTCTTGAACTCCTGGCCTCAAGCAATCCTCCTACGTTGGCCTCCCAAAGTGCTGGGATTACAGACGTGACACCCTGCGCCAGCCTCTATTTTTAATTTTTTGAGGAACATCCATACTGTTTTCCACAATGGCTGTACCAATTTACATTCTTACCAACAGTGTACAAGGGTTCTCTTTTCTCCATGTCCTCACCAATGCTTGTTACCTTTTGTCTTTTTGATAATAGCCAGTTTAACTGATGTAGGGTATTATCTCATCGTGGTTTTGATTTGCATTTCTCTGATAATTAATGATGTCGAGCCCCTCTTCGTATACCTTTTGGCCATTTGTATGTCTTTTTTATTGTAAATAGACAATTTATAATTGTATAAATTTATGCATACTATGTGAAATAATTAAATCAAACTAGTTAACATATCCATCACCTCAAATACTTAACATTTTTTGTGGTGAGAACATTTGAAATTTATTTTTTAGTTTATGTCTTCTTTTGAGAAATGTTTATTCATGTCCTTGGTCCATTTTTTAATTGGGTTATTTTGGGTTTTTTTCCTATTGAGTTATTTGAGTTCCTTATATATTTTAGATATTAACCTATCATCAGATATATGGTTTATAAATATTTTCTCCCCTTCTGTAGGGACATACATTTTTTTAAATGAAATTTCTCATTAGGACATCTGTCAGTCATTGAATAAAAGTCTTTGTTACATGAAGCTACAAAGACTTTTTATATGAATACAAGAGATTATAAACAAGCAAGTATTCAACAAACATTTATTTGAGACCTATTGTGTGCCAAATAGCTGTGTTTTTTATACGAAATTTCTCATTTGAACAGTTCCGGGCAGTGAACAGTTGTCTGCCCACAAACTTGGCTGCAGTAGAGCTCACTGTTTGCTTTTTCCCTCCTCGCGATGGAAGAGGAGCCTCTTCTTCCGGCCCAGGCCAGTGCCTCCAGCTATCATCCCATCCCACCCTCTCTGACATTCTCAGGGTCGGATCTCCTCTGGCACCATTATTTATACCCTTTCAACTCTTCCACTTCTCCTCTTCAGTAAAAGGTGGGAAGGAAGTCAGATTACTTCGGGGAGTGGAGACAGGGAACACAGACAACTCATTTCAAGTATTTTAGTAATAAAGCGGAGAAAAATCAGGGAGGCAGCCAGATGGAGATACGGCGTAAAGGGAGGATTTCATCTTAGCATGCAAGAAGAGACTTAAGCATGCTTTAGTGTTGCTAGGAAAGAACCAGTGTTATCAGTGACTTCTTTGTTGCTAAATCCAGTGGAATTCTTTTTAGTCTTTATCTTACCTGACCTCTATGCTGCATCTGATATTGTTGAGCAATTCTTTCTTTAAAATTTCCCCCCTGGGTTTAGGGGATAACATAATCTTTGCTTCTCCCTCTGTTGGCGTTTTAGTCTCTTTGCCTGCCTCCCTTCTTCTTCTCTACCCTAAGTATTTGTGTTCCCTGGAAGACCCTGCCATCTTCCCCTCCTCCTCGGCCCTCTCTCCCTGAGTGGCCTCATCCATTCCGTGGCTTCATGGCCATTTGCGTGCTGAGACCTTCTACATTTGTATTTCCAGCCTGACCTCCTCTTTGAGTTCTAGGTCTGTACATCCATCTGCCTCGTAGACATTTCCAAGTGAGGGGCTCACAGGCTCCTCAACTTCAAAATGTCTAAAACTGGATTATCATTTCCCTCATTCCCTATCCCCACTAGCAAAATGAATGAATGACAAAATAAATAAATTTGAAAAAACAAAATCTCATGTCCAGTTTCACCAATGAATAATTTTTCTATCCACCATTTATTCAAGCCAAAAATATCTCTGGATTGTGAGAGATTCATTTATCCTTAGTGTTGTAATTTAAAGTCACAATTTTATAAGTCTAATTTATCCTCAATCTTAAAATATTTGTTTTTGTCTCTGTTTCCAAAGGCTTCTTTTTTTCTTAAAAATCTATATCTTTTTTTAAAATAAAAATTTTCATTAATATTGAAGAGGAAAATTCTCTACTTAAAAATTTGATCATTATTTCACTCTGGTGGGCAAATTTAGGTGGACTTAGAACTACACATATCTTGATAATAATAACTTCTAACCCTTTTTTTTTTTGAGACAGAGTCTCGCTCTGTTGCCCTGGCTAGAGTGCCGTGGCGTCATCCTAGCTCACAGCAACCTCAGACTCCTGGGCTCAAGCGATCCTCCTGCCTCAGCCTCCCGAGTAGCTGGGACTACAGGCATGTGCCACCATACCCGGCTAATTTTTTCTCTTTTGAGTTGTCGGGCTAATTTCTTTCTATTTTTAGTAGAGACGGGGTCTCACTCTTGCTCAGGCTGGTCTGGAACTCCTGAGCTCAAACAATCCGCCCGCCTCGGCCTCCCAGAGTGCTAGGATTATAGGCGTGAGCCACCGCGCCCGGCCCTAACACTTATTATTGAGATAAACTGTAAACCAAGCACTGTTATAAACACTATGTGAGAGAATTCATTTGGTTTCCCGGAACTCCCGTGAGGAGTAGGTACTGTTCCCATCCCTCTGTCACAGAGAAGGAAATAGAAATGCAGACAGGTTAGGCAACATGTCCATTGTGACAGTTGGCAAGTAGCAGAGGCAGGATTGGAACCAAGCAGCCCTGCTCTGGATTTAAGCCCTTAACCTCCACGCAATACTATCTGGCAAACAGCTTGCATTCTTCTTAGCAGTTTCTTATCACTCTTTTTTAAAAAGTTAAAGAAACACTTTGGGCCGGGCCCGCTGGCTCACAGCTGTAA